>JAFIDM010004315.1:72713918-72734067 GCA_023159025.1 Thereuonema tuberculata
AAAAAATCCGTCAGTCTCTTGACCTTTATGTAAAAGTTATATTGAATTTTTTTTAATTATGCAAATGAGATATGCTAATGAGATTCTAATGTTTGGTCACATGACCGGAAAAACCCTCAGTCTTGTCTTGAATATCTTAGGTATGGACAATGATTGTCTGTTCCTTGCTCTGAAGATGATTTTGGTCTTTCCATCTTATTTTTGGTCGTCCTCTGTCGTTTTTTCCTGTGGGTTTGTATTTCAAAATTAAATTTGGAATCTTATCGTTGGACATCCTTTCAACATGGTTAAGCCAATTTTTTTGGTAATTTTGGATTTCTTGAATTAAACTTGGAGTTTTAAGTTGGTCTCGAATATCATTATTTTTCTTTTTGTCGAGGCGTGTAAATCCTAATAAAGGTCTCAAAAATTTCATTTGTGCAGTTTCCAATCTTTGTTTGTTTCTTTGTTTCAATATCCAGGTTTCACTCCCATATTTAATTGCTGCTTTGGCTGTAATGTTATATAATCTTAGTAGTGTTTCTTTCGTCATTCGTTTTCCAAATCTTCTTCTAATTATTCCATTCATTCTGTTGTATGTCTGTATGTTTGATATCAGGTTTGCCTCATCGTTATAACATGAAATTATGTTTCCTAAATATTTAAACTCTGATATTTGTTCTATTATTTTTCCATTAATTACAATTTTCACTTTTTGTATTTGTTTTCCACACATTGCCATGGATTTTGTTTTTAATTCCGAAATTTTCATTTTATAATTTTTTGAGATAGTATTTAAATGATTTGCTCCAATTTGAAGTTCATCTTCTGAATTTGCTATCAAAACTTGATCGTCAGCATACAGTAATGTCTTCAATTTTTTATCTTTTGTGATCTGGATACCATTTTTATACATTGATTTCCATTCTTTTAGAATTCTATTTATATATATGTTGAAAAGTATTGGGGAAAGTCCACATCCTTGTCTCACTCCTTTATTTATAGTTAAAGGTTCTGATATTTTTCCGTTCGTGAATTTTATATTAATATTTGTTTCTCTATATATACTTCTAATTACATCAATTAATTTCGTTGGAATTTTATCTTCTTCCATAATTTTCCACAGTAAATTTCTGTTTAGGTTATCATAAGCTTTCTCGTAATCAATAAAAAGTAGGTACGTTGCAAATTAAATTCTCTTCTTTTTTCAAGTAATTGCTGTAATGTGAATACAGCGTCTGTACATCCTCTTCCTTTCCTAAATCCACACTGTTCTTCTTCTAAATAAGTATCTGTAAACTGGGTTAATTTATTTTTTATAATGTTCGTAAATAATTTTTATGCTGTCTGTAGTAATGTTATTCCTCTATAATTTTGACAATTATCCTTTGGTCCTTTTTTATGTATACTAATTACTATTCCAGTTTCCCATTCCGTTGGTATTTGTTGTTTTTTCCAGATCTCATTAAAAAGATTGAGTAATTTTTCTTTTAATTTTCCATCTCCATATTTAAATAATTCTATATATATCCCATCTGATCCCGTTCTTTTCCTGTTCTTTGAGTTTTTTAAGGCATTTTCTAATTCATCCATTGTAATTCCATCTGAGCTTTCCGTTGTATTATTAAATTTCTGAAAATAATTCTCAACTTCTACCTGATCTTCTTCATTCCAGAGTGACTTGTAATGTTTTTTCCATTCTTCTTCTGGTATTAAATTCATTCTTAATTTATCATTTTCTATACATTGTAGTTGTCTGAAAATTTTGAAGCCTATTCTTTGGGTTCCTGTGATGTCATGTTCTAAAGATTTAACAAATTTATCCCAATCTTCTCTACGTGTTTTCCTTGATAGTTTCCTAACTTCCGCTCGCAATTTTTTATATTCTACATAATTGTTTGTGTTTTTATTTTGTAGATAAATTTTAAAAGCTTGCTTTTTTTTCCAAATCTTTTCCTGTAGATCTTCGTTCCAAGTTCTAATCCATTTCTTGTTTTTATGTGATTTATAACCTAAACTTTCCTCTGCTGCATGTAATACTCCTGATCTTTGATATTTTTTCAATCTGTTTCTATATTGTTTGTAGATTCTGTTATCTTGTCTTTCAGTCTATTTCTGTATAAATTTCTAATACTTTCTTGTTCAAGGAGGTAAATTTTGAGTTTCTTAGAAATTACCTTATTTTCTGTTTTCTTTTTATAAATGGATTTGTATTTAATTTCAAATCTGCTTTCCACTAACATATGATCACTATCTATTTCACTTCCACGATATGGAAAACCCTCAGTCACCTGACCTTTATGTAAAAAAATATGTAAATGTGTACCTGAATCGCCGGGATATGCAAATTTTTTGGGTTATGCAAATGATATGCAAATGTGCCTCAATCGCCGAATTTTGCGGCCCTATATCGCCGGGATAACTAATTTCCTATATTTTAATTCGACTGATAGTTTAAATTTTGCTTTCCAATTATCAGCTTTGTCTGTATGTTTAGTTTTAATTATTTTTGTTAACAAGTAATTGGTCCATAAATTAATTCCTTGTTGACAAAGTTATAGGAGATACAATAACGTTTATATAGAAGTAATAAACAAGATGCTTTTAGAATGATGTAAAAATGTTAATATCTTTTGTTTGATAAAAGTTCTTCTTAGCGACACAAATTCTAAAGGGAAAGCGGAGCTCTTGTGAAGGCTCTGTCAGTCTGTGCGTCAAACTCTTAGTTGGAGAGACTAACCAGTTGTTGGAAAGCTCATGACTTGTAAAAGCTGGGAAAATATAAGTTCCGTTTTCGGTCACTTCGTATCTTGCAGAAAATGGCCGAAATGGAAAGATGTCACCATTTCTACAACCCAACCTACAAGTTAGATAAACATGAATGATATCTTATTGGAACTTCTACGACTTATGTTTCATAGAAAGTGGTCAAAAAAATTAGGGTGGCTATTGTTTCTTGTACAATATGAAACCAGTTTTATCCTTGTTTTACAAGATTTCAATTTACAAATAGCAAAATACACAGTAGCGTTGAAATAAAGTTTTAAAATATTACTTGATCAAAAAGAAATTCCCAATTAGCATTAAATGATTTCCCAAATTTGTTACACGGGTGATCTATTGTGTAACTATTCTATTTCTCAGGATTTAATAGACCAATATCATCATTCAATGTAAAATACCCAGAGAGGTTATGAATTTCCTATAAAACTTTTTTTCGTTAAAAGTAAAGCTAAGTTATTTATCATTAAAGGAAATCAAGGTTAATCATCCATTATTCCCCTGTGAAGAAGGTCAGAAGGTGGAATCATGCATTGATAAATGTCTTGAAAGTTTTCTCTACAATCAAGTAACGTGCAGGTAAGGAAAAGATTTCTGGTTTTATCGGTTTTCTATTTGTTAACATCGTTGTAATACAACCTTTCTTTTTAATCAAATTTTTAATTTTTTTCTGCTTAAAAGATTATAAAAATCACTTGGGGAAATTTAGTAGTTGTGATTCTTATATTGTACTTACTGAAAGAAAATGAATAATCCATTTTATTATTAAACCAAGCTTATTATATAGCAATAATACAGGGGGAGGTTAGGTAAAGTGGCCACTCTAAGAAAATTATTTTTTTACATTGATAATAATAGTTACTGCACGTATGTTAAATCTTAGTTTTATACTTTGTTTAAACACATTAAAATTTTAGACCAATGTTCAGACTGACATCTCAAGACAGCCTGTTTCACGCTAACTTCGTGATCATCAGTTGAGAGTAGTCAGAATGAACAAAGCAGGTCTCATAACGGAGGTGTATTTGAAGTAGAGTGGGAAAGGAAATGGAACCTCCATAAATCTAAACTAAAAGAAATTCATTGAGGTGGCAGAGCCCAGCACATGAATTTTTATTTTTTTTAATTTTTAATGAGTATTTATATTTTTAGTTTAGATTTATGAATGTTTCATTTTTTTCCCACTATACTTTGTTGTTTAAGAAAACTAAAACTCTGTATACCAGAATAATATTTCTGATATAACAATTGCTATTTATATAAAATTAAATAAAAAGAAAAACAAGTGTTGATATATTTTTTACTTTTACATTATAATTGGTAATTAATAGTAGCAGTTTTAAATTATTGAATCGTTAAATTAGAATTAAAAGAAATTGTATAAAATTTAATGTGTGAAACGAATGAAATTGCGAGAACAACAACACACAAATTATAAGATTAAAAAAAGTACACATTAAAATACTACCTAAAAAGAAATATAAAATAACACATTTCCTCCAGTCTTAAGCTGGACTTTTACAAATGGATAACACAAGGTATGCAAGTGTTTAAATGTAGGAAATTTGAATGAGACAGCCAAGGGATGATGGTCATCAGATATCCGGAACCGGGGCGGCCACTAATGGCGGATGTCGAATTTCAGAAGAACATCATCATTGTAGACACATAGAAGTCTAAGTAGAGAACCCGGCAACCTATCAAGGCCCGGGAAGGCTATCCGGGATAAAGATTGGAATTATTTAACTGCTATCACGTCAGAGAAACTGGTCTCATGATACACAAATAATCCAATAGTTCTTGCACAGAAATCCCAACATTTCTTAAAGTAAAGAATCCTTCATAATACTAACTAAGCCCTTCTGTTACAATGACTGTATTTCAGTAAAAGCCCGTTACTATGGTTTCCCTAGAAAAGAAAATGATTTAATCATCTCATCCAACTTAATCATAATGATTAAAGTTCTCCCCAAATCCTTCTCAACCCACCTTCCCCTCTTTTTTTTCCAGCTTTTCTGCTGTTAACCTTCCCTGGTTGATGACTTCGTAAGTTTGAGTTGCTTTCCGATTCTTGCTAATGTCGCCTCTTCGTGTCTACCATGATGTTCTTATGTTCTTTTTCTGAAGTTAGTACCGTATTGTCCGGCGTATAAGACGACTTTTTAAACCAGGAAAATCTTCTCAAAAGTCGGGGGTCGTCTTTTACGCCGGGTACTGAAACTTATACGGCGAGTATATCCCAAACTCTATATTTTAATTGGGAAAATTGGGGGTCGTCTTATACGCCGAGTCGTCTTATACGCCGGACAATAAGGTACATCCATCACTAATGGACGCTCCGGTTCCTGCTACCTGATGATCATCATCCCTTGGCTTTCTCATACAAATTTCCTGTATTTAAACCCTTACATTCTTAAGTTATTCACTTGTAAAAGTCCATTTTAAGAGTGGACGAAGCATGTAGTATATTAATGTGTTAAGTGCCTTTTAATCTTATAATTTGGGTCTTGGTTTTTATTTTAACTTTAGAATTAAAAGAAAAAGTAAAAATTTTCGACAACTTCTTTCATCACGTGTTACAGCTTGTCTAACTTAACCACCTTCCTCCAGAGCCTAAGAACATCTTGAATATTATACTCATAGGTCATATAACTCGTAACTACGTATAAGACTTTCGTTGCCCGTGACTTTGTTTCCAGGGGTTTAAATGACTATTGCTGTACCTAGCATGTTATTCTCAAATTGCTGATAACCTCTCAGAATGTTTACCTTTCTTCCTGGGACGCTATGTACCAGATACCTTTGTACCAGATATATGGTGCATAGATAAATGTATAGATATATAGATCGACACAAGAAATTAATATATTACTAAAAATTTATTTCACATTTCAGAACTGCTAAAAACTCTCCATGATTTAAGGATAACACAGTTACTCTGTTTTAAAGTATGTTTCAAGATATAAAATTACAGATTTCAAATATACTAACATATATTTTATTAATTAATAAAATTATTCACAATCCTTGTTTTAAATTTATAAATACAATTATGATTAACACTTCATTTTAAAACTAATAATAATAATAAATTTATTTATGTGTTTATCTATTTTTAAGAAGACGAAGGAAAGATATTGATGTACAGTTTTTTGAATAATAATAAAAAAACTTTTGAATGCTTTTAATTTTCTTCTTTTCGGAAAATATTTTTATAAATTGCCATTTTTCTTGTAATTATACTTTTCTTATTTCTCTGTTATATAGATTACCATTCATGAAAAATAATTCCTTAGAAATGTGTAATACACCAGAAAATTTCAACAGAACTTTTGAAATCAGTAAGAAAGTCATGACGAAACGAAAAGATTGTCAAAATAAATGTCCCAGACGATGTTTCGAAAGCCTACACATTTTGAATGCGCACGTTTCTAAATTTGGAATGGATTTTTTTCGAGTAAGAACTAGAATTTTTGATCAGAGAGTTCAGAGAATTTATGAATACTACTGGTATACTTTTACTAATCTACTAGCTGACATCGGAGGAAGTTCAGGATTTTTTATCGATTTTACTGTGCTGTCATTAGCAGAATTTATCGAACTTATTATCGAATTTTGTGCTAGTTGTGTGAGTACATTTTATATATACTTACTTACTACTTACTTGAGTATTCTTTGCATTACAATACTTTCATAAATATGCTTGCAATATTTTTTTTCTCCTAAAATTGTTTAGGAGAAATAATTTTCTCCCAAAATTATTTAATTGAAAAAAGATGAAAATCGTTAATCGAGAAAATCCTGTTTTTAAAGAACCATAACAATACTTCAATCGTTATCGTTAAATATTTTTTATTCATTCATTTATCGTAAAATATTTAATTTATTACCGATTCAAGCATTTTTATTATGGGTTCTGAATTCATTTATCAAATTGGTTGAGTTCTTTTTCTGTAATATTTGTGAACATATGTTGGGTGAAGAAGAAAGCAAAAAGTGTTGCGCAGTAGATCAAAAAAATGTCTCAGATCAACAATGGCCCTTCACTTCAATTCACTTGTGATTTTTTTTGTGTTTTAAAACAATTTACTGTTAATAATTTCACTGGTCAAAGATTAATAATTAAAGTAATTTGAAGAAATTTCTTTTTCATCAAGTTCTCCTGAATTCCAATCAAGAATCCAACGAAAAACATATTCTATACTGTAATACAGGGTGTCTCAAAATAATGTACTAACACTTCGATTGACGAGAAAAACATGATTTATTAACTGAGAGAGAAGTTGAAAAGACTTCATTTACAGAAGACAAATGTTATTGAAGAATCATGTACGCTAATGTTCAAATGGATGAAGGTCATTATCAATACAACGCTGATAACGCGAACCAAGGGATTCGCAAACGTCACGAAACAAGTCATTTGGAATATCGCGACATTGTATTTCAATTTTCAATTTCAATGCATCAATTGTTGTTGGTTTGGTGCGATAAACTCTGTCCTTCAGGTATCCCCACAAAATGAAGTCCATGGGCGTGAGGTCTGGGGAACGCACAGGATATTTAATGCTACCCCTTCGTCCAATCCATCTGTGGGGAAAAGCTGCATCGAGGTGAGCTCGCACATCGTGATGGTTGTGGGGAGGTGCTCCATCTTGCTGAAAGTAAATCTCGTCGTCAAATTGCATATCTGCAATGTGTGGACCGACTAACTCCTGCAGTAAGGTGAGGTAATTCCCACCAGTGACAGTTCAGTTAAAAAAAAATGGTCCTATGATGCGCAATGGGGATATCCCACACCACACCGTAACCCCTGGTAAGTTTAAATGGTGTTCAACTGTTACATGAGGATTTACAGGACCCCAGTACGTGCAATTACGGCGATTAATGCAGCCATTTAATTTAAAGAAGACCTCATCGCTCCACACTTTTTATGTGGAAACCCTGCATCTTCTGCACATTTTTCCAGGTACCATTCACAGAATTGAACTCTCCGGTCAGGATCGTCTTCGTTGAGGGCATGCATTAGTGTTGGAATGTAAGCATTTCCAGCGCAGACGCCTCATTATGCGATGGACGCTATCTTTTGAGATGTGGGTCTCCTGAGCAGTTAGTCGAAGAGATTTCTGTGGAGATCGCAGGAGTGTGTCCAGGGCACGTGGATGTCCGTGGTCTTTTAGAATGTTTCTTGTTGACGTTGTGAACGGTTTCATCTGCTTCAAATTTATCTCTGATGCGAGCAATGGTCCGGTGCGTTGGTGGCGGCTTCTCGAACTCCCTTCTGAACCGTTTTTGAATTTCCGTGGCTCTTTCGGTCTTCCAATAACATTTCAGGACAAACTTCCTCTCTTCCAAGCTTACTTGAATTCCTTCTTTGTGGAAACAGATTTTAATTCCAGTTGAATAATAACAATATGCAGTCTCTCTTGAAGCAGCCTCGATTGGATGGAATTTGCGTTATCAAATCTACACTTCGAAAGTGAATTCAGAAATATTTTGCTGCCGTTGAAGTTGATTCAAAGCAATACAAAAACTTAAGTTTTTAAATCGAGGGAAATTTTATTCCGTATTTTGGCCCTGGGTAAATACCAAAACAGCTGCCTGAGAATTAGCAAATGACAAGACATCAGGAAGGAAAGACAGAAGCAGGAGGACACAATTACAGGAAAGAAAGAATTTTTTTTTTATGTTCCGGGATTCAACGCCAGATTAACATATTGTGATGGAGCGTTGTATAAATTAACCCTTACTCCTAATAATCTGGTCCTAACATGGGATTACGGAACTTAGATCTAAAATTAAAAATGTCCAATAACGAATCAAGGCAAACAGGTTTCATGTAAAGTATATATTCTTATTAATGTTTACGTATAATTATATCAGCCCTTTTTATCACTTGTATGACCTATTACTATAAAAGAGATTGATGAATAAAGTCTTTTCTTGTCAGCATGAATAACACATTTCTTGAATCATTAATTAAAGTCTCTTGGTTAATTAGTATCTATCTATAATAATATCTCTACTCTTTAATCTTGCACATGTAACAACTTTAATTAGTCCTTGGATCCTCGATGACTCTAAGACGATAAATGTAATCTTCTGAATTTACCTGTCCGTGATATCGTAATGAAAGGTTTACTTACATTCGGTGATCTTGATTCATCGTTAACCTTTGATATCAACATTGAATGACTCTTCTAAATGGTCGATTAATGATGATCTGACGAATCTCGATGTCTTCTACTTTCGAATGTTATCGGAGTTAAATTTGCGACTTATATCCTGCCTTAAATGAATTCACGCAAATTATACTTAACATCTCCGATATAATATCCTTCAGTAATCATCGTACATATTTACATCTACTATTAGGAATTCTAACATAACGCAGTTCCTAATATTTGTAATGGAAATCATCCGAGAACATCCTTATTCATTCGTATCCATATTGTTCACTCTTTTTATTTTTGTTGATGATATTAAATTATTTTATATCTCCCTAAGAAATAATTTAAAATTGAGTCGTAGTTTCAAATTTAGTAAAAGCAAAAAAAATTAATTGCTTGAAAATAAATTTTTTTTTTTTTTTTTGACTGTGAGCAAAGCTGATTGGTTATAATTTAAATATTCAAATAATCTTTAATACGTTGAGTCAATCAACAGGGAATCGATTAGTTGAGTCGATTGGTTGCTGTAGTGAGTTGAAGTCTGAATGTCAGGCGAGTTGGATGGCTCTGGTCCAATCGGACGCTCCGTGGTCGAGCGCCAATTCTAAAGTGTATCCAAAGGGGGAAGAAAGTATTGAATTCGTTTCCCTGAAGTAATGGTCCACGCTAGGCTTGCGTCGACAACTGTGAAGTATGAGGAAATTAACCTCTATAGAAATGATATTTTGGATACCATTATCGAAAAGAAGAACCAGGCTAAATAAGAAGGATGAAGCTGAAGTTCAGAAGAAAGTAAATCCAACATTAAAACGAGAAGACAGACGAGTTCATTTCGAGTTAAGGGATGAAGTGGAACGAAGCCGATAAAATAGGAAGACGTAATATCTCAGCTAATGCCACAAACTGTAACCTGTAAGTTTCCATTAGAAATTCAATTAAGATGATAGAAGTTTATTACACTGAAGAATTATAATTATTGGAACTGATTTTATCGATAAAGAATATCGAAAGGTTTCAGAGAACTTTGATAATAAGTAGTTTAATTTCCCAACATTGTAACGTAGACGAAACGGAAATTGTCGTTCGGAAGTAACAATGTTCAATTGAAGGAAATAGAAGTCTGCACATTTAATTGCTGTATTACAGAAGTCAACCGTTAAGGATGACAGTTAATTATTCGAACGGGAGCGAGTTTTGAATCCAGAAGACGAAGGAAGACCCATTCTGCTATTGAAGGGAACGGGATACCTCAGGAGAGGCCAAGTCGTCTAGAAGTAATTCCGAAAAGGAGAAACCGTCGTAGTTTCCGAAGTCATCGGAAATTCAGAAGAACTAAAGTAGTTTGCTTGTTGAGTACAAGTATATTCGTTCGTTCATATTGAAGCTATTTAATACATAAGGTGAGAAGCCAACACCTTGTGCTTTAACGAAGATTTGCAGCGAAAGTTAAAGTGTGTTTTGTGATATCTAAAGGTTTCAAATGGAAACCTAAGTGCTTTTGAAAAGTGAATTATTTATTCTACAATTGTGCTTCTATCAAGAGAGAGGTAAGCAGTCAACAAGGAAACGCCTCAATGAAGTCAGCAACTGTAAGTTGATTTAATCTATTTTTACTTGTGGAGGAATTTGATAAATACAAATATATGTAAAGATAAGTATTTCCTATATACAAGAATTCTATGTGATAGTGAATCGTTGGTGTTAAGGTTTAATGAAATTGATGAGTGAATAGTAATTAGTAGAAATATTAGTTTCATTATACTTACCTGGATTAATAAGTTAGTTAGTAAGAAACTAGTATATTTATATTTTCCACATCGGTGAGAAGCCATATTGTTTAGTGCTAACTATAACTTAATTGCACATTAGTATTTATGGAAAGTAAATTAAATTGTCTAATCGTGCGATAGTAATAGGATTTATTAAGTCAAATAAATTCCAGATACATACAAGTGGAAAGACTATAGCTTAATATATAAGTAGTTAAATATAGTGTATAGTAATTTCTATAAAAGGTTAAATGTATTATAGTTAAATTCTTTTGTAGATGAATCCATTAGGAATGTTGTATTCTGAAGGTTAATTATTATTTTTGATGCCAGTACTTGGATTTAAGAATGATGTATTGTTGTTGATATTACATTGTCAGGAAGTAGTGATCACATTCCTTATTACATTTGTAAATATTGTTAATCTCATCATATGTTTCAGTCATTAAATTTTTTTAAAATATACACCAAACTTGCTATACTCATTTTGGGCGCTTTGTTCATTAAGTATGCGTTCTGCGCAAATATCGCAGCAATTTTCACTGTTTATCACGAGTTCATTGTTCAACAATGATCATATCTATGTATATGTAACTTCACGCTTACTGTTTATCGACGATTCTTGCCGTGCTCATTATTGCCGTTACATTACATATGATTAAATTGGCGAGGCTTAGAATTGCAATCGTTTGAAAACAAGTCTAGAAATAAATCACGTAAGTATTTCTATTTCACATATCAGTCAAGTAAAGCAAGCACGTAGAGCTGAACATTAACTGTGAATACCAAATTGTAGTTTCACAGATACAAGACTACGAAAGATTCATTCCACTGCGACTGGTGTTGATATTTCCCACGAATGAAGTAAAATCCCAAAAATGAACAAACGATTGTATATTTATCTTTACAATTTGTAGCATAGAAAAGAACAGTATTTAAGATTGATTATAACTAATGGATAGGTCGTAAATGAAATAATAAAACACTGGCTAAAGTGAGAGTTAATCAATACTCTGGAAGGAGAAGCGGAAGAAATGCAATTTTCTTTTTTCCCTTTATTTCTTTTCTAATTTTCATTATTTCTATTTGTCGATAGGATCTTGGTTGCTTCATTATTAAATGAGAATTTTATTAATATAAATCAAAGTTTTAACAAAACTAAGCAATTTGATTTATTAGGAAAATTTTTCTTTCCTTTAAAGAACAACAGGACGCCTGTATAAGGTCGTGCCACATAGGGTCATCTGACCCTATGGAGGTCAGAAATATATGAAGTAGATCAGAATAAGAAATAAAGTCAATGGGATCACATGTCCAGCTCTTACCATTGCCGAGTAATTGAGCAAGTCAGTTGAAAACTTTGATTGCAAATTGCTCGGTCATCGTAGTAGGTTGAGCTCTTGTCTTTTGGACCCGCACAATTAATTATACTCTACGAGAGGATCATTTTTTCCTCTAGCACCCATATTCGGAAAAATCGTTTTCATCGTCAAAATCAACTTGAAAATTAAAAATTCACTTTACGATATGACCGACTTAGGAAAACAATACGAACTTCAAACTTCGCATACATATATATCTATTAGCATATATGATCATACCATATATAGACCTAAGAGGTAGCACCCCAAAATGAGCACAAACCAGTTGACCATACTCAGGTGGTTCCAGAGTGGGCGGGGGGTCAACTGGCACATCAATAGAATAGTCATGTCAAAGCGGCAAAAACCAGAGCTCAACATACTACGATGGCCGAGCAATTTGCAATCAAAGAGGAGCTGGACATGTGATCCCATTGAGTTTATTTCTTACTATGACCTACTTAATATATTTCTGACCTCCGTTGGGTCAGTTAACCCTATACAGGCGAACGTTTGTTCTTTTAGTAAAACTTTTTGATCATGAAAATTAACAAAACCCTAGGTTCTCTTTTTGAGTGTTCAAAAGATTGATTTTCAATAATAACTACCAATAAATTAGAATATTTGCAATAGAAAACAACTGTTCTATAATTCAGAATGAAAATTTTGGAGCACAAATTTGATAAATATTACATAAAGAGATACGCGCTGTAATTGAAAATTTATTTGAAGTATTTCAATTACACAGATTTCGAATTTGAACATATCGACGATTGTCTGAAACAACTAAAATGTTTTTATATAATTTTAAGCTCCGAAAATAAAGGCCGTTTTTTTTTACTTATGTATTACGGATTTTTGAATAAAGTATTTCATTTCTGTCATTTTCCAAAAAAAGATTTTGTAGTTTAAGTGGGGGGAGGTAGGATTACATTTCAGCACAAGGAAAATGACGTTTGATCTAAAGATCTGTTCCAATGGAATTAATACCTCTAGACTCCACTTCTTGAACATTCTGAAAATTTCGTAGATCCTTTCTTTTTACAGGTGTTGCTCTTTCAGTGCATTCTGGGAAATTACTAACATTTTTAAGTAAAAACAAGGTAGGATAGCGATTAGTAAACCAATCACAGTGCTTCGCGACGGCCTCTGAGTTACCTTTACTTCAGAATAGACTGCGTCGGGGTGCTCTAGATAATGCTCGCGCGAGTCTACTTGCGACCCCATGCTATCTTACCCACCCCTATTTACATAGAATAATCGTCATTCTTAACTTAAACCTTGTTAATACACTGAATTGCTAATAATGATTACAAAAAAAAAAACTTAAGTTGGGAAACTGTGAAAAGATTTAAAATGGAGAGAAAAAAATGAAGAATAAGAATCACCCATGAGAGGAACGAACCAACGACCGACGCTATAACCAACTTAACTAACAGAAGCCGGTGCGAAGCATTGTGGGATATGTGTCCACAGACCAGCAGACAAACCGGGGATATAAGGCGTCTTTCAGAAGTCTAAAAAAAGAAAGCTTGATTTGATGCCTGGATTCGATAAATATGTAGAACTTTTAATAATTCACAAATTTTAATGATGATTAAAAAATAAAATTCCCAAAACAGAAAAATTAAATAACAAAAATAAAAATCGTAATAGGATTATCTTTTATATATTTTGTACTTTTTATGACGTAAATTTGTCCAAAAAACTTTAAATAATTGCAATGAAATCATCCCCAACTAGTATTATTTGAACTTACGCACAGAAGTACCAGAAAAACTGAGACAGTCGCCTCCATTTCCAGTATCTGCAACCACATCCCGGCATTAAATGGTATCTTCCGCAATTTAAGTATATATGATTGACATCTCTGCAATCTATTGTCATGTAAGTCGCAGCGAGGACGGAAGACGAATGACAATTTAAACAATGTGTGATACGAGATGACAGGGAGATAGGGCACTCGATCAAATCAAATTTGGATTTTAAAGTGCCACAATTTTTAAGGATTTAGCACGACTACTCAACATCCAGGAGAACACTAACGCTGTGAACGACGAAACACTATCGACGATCGTTGACAGCATCATCTGTCACCTACAGGCACATCCGCTGGGAGGTGCGACATTGCAGCACATCACAGAACAATTTAATGTTGGAACTATACATAACATCAGAGATCGGACAGAATAACATTCTCTTTCTTCTGTAGGGTATAAGAGCCGACGTCTCACTCGGCTCTAATTGACGTTCTACTCGGGACAGCACAAGGTTCTGCGCCTCGCCTCGACTCGTGAACAACGCCATTATATGCAAGAGGAAAACGTTTAGCCTGGTCTAACAAGGTTCGAAGATGGACGTTTAAGGGTATTGAGAAATCCTCACGATGCAATGAAGACCATTGCTAACAAGCGAACAGTCCATGCAGGTGCTAGTGGTTGTTTTCAGTTGGCACGAATACATCTGCAGACAATATTGACGGTGAACCCTATGCAGCTATCCTTGCTGATCTTTGGCACTCATGTCATGCATTCACGCAGATGGGCTCTTTCAGGAGGATTTTAGTCACCACACAGGTCGCAATCACCAAATTATGGCTGTAAGAGCATTCCTCTATGTTTGGCATCATGAATTAGCCTAGTCGTTTACCGGATTTGAACCCAATAGAATCTTTAACATCCCACATATGTGGGATGTTAAAGATTCCGTCAATGCCAGGGTTCCATCATCGGCTAATATTAGGGAATTGTGGATCAATCTCGAGGCAAGGTGTACACTATCTACACAATATTCAGAGAGATCCTGCAATTCTACATAATCCGATCGAAAAAAGGGACTACGCATTATTAGACAGATTTCTCATTTTTTCTGGTACGTCAGTGTACATAAAAACTGCTTTTAATTATGACTGTTTCTGCACAAAAAAAAAAGAATTGTAATCACATGATAATAATTATTCATAATAACTGTTTCTTTTATTGAAAATGCTAATTATTACAGATTTCAGAAAGAAAGAAGCAATTAAGACAACTTAGGAAACAAAATGAATCCTTGTTCTTCCGTGTCACCAGGAGAAATCGTCGATTGCTGAAACGAAATCAACTGTGGAATAATATGAATTGGAAAGAAAGAATCAATATAGGTATTGCTGGTTGTGATAGACTTACAAACAGACGAGTCAGCAAATACAGAAAAATACTGTGGATGATATGTCTAATCATAGTGACAATTACTTGTGGATATCAGATCTCAACTGCCATTGAGAATTTCAAATTAGGAAAACCCGATACTCGAATGGAAATTTTAAAAAATGAAAGTGTGAAATTCCCCAAAATAACATTTTGCCCAAATCGACCTTTTGAATACTCTGAAAATCTTCATAATTTAATGGAAGAATATCGGTATGAATATAACTTAACAAGAAATTCATCTGTTTCAATAGCAGAATTAATGAAAATGCCAGACAACAAATTTATGTCTCTTTGGAATGAAACAGGAATTGAAAGAAAACATGTTGAAAAAGCTGACGTTTATGTGAGTATGAACTATCTTTCAATAAGATGATAGTAGCTTAAAAAGAAAGGTATATTAAATTTAAAGACTTTTATATAAATTTATATATTATTTAATTTATAAGTAATTTATTTAAATATAGTGTGTTTTTAAAGGTACGTCAGTGTTTGTCTCTACCAAGAAAAATCAGTGAATACTTATCATACTACTGTTATAAAGCTGAAGAGTTTTTGTGTTGAACGCGCTAATCTCAGGGACTACCACTCCGATTTGAAAAATTCTTTTTGAGTGAGATAGCCCATTTATTGAAGGTTATAGACTATATACCATCACGCTAAGACCAATAGGAGCGGAGCAATAAACACAAACGTCAATCAATTGGTGCGGCGGCGGCGACGGGTTGGCTTAGCTGCACGACCAGAACCGAACCTTAACCGAGAAAGGCCGAATTTAACGCGAGTGACACTGCTGGGCACAGCTCGTTATTACATAAGCTGTATGATGCATTAATGCGCGCATAATACTATGTTCGATGCGAACACTAATGATACTGGATACATATGTTGTACAGGGTGGCCGGGAAGCTACCTTATCCCTTAATTGGTAATTTACGTGTCCTTTTCACAGGATATTGTTGAATCAAAGCAGTGACTGCGGCGTTTCGTTTCTAAAGTGTCTTCTTTCTTCCATTCTGCTTTAACTGTCTAAAGTAAAAGCTCGTTTCTCCCAATTGAGCATTGTCGCTTTTCGAGGTGAGGCCTTATTAAATCTTTCCTGGAATGCTCCCATTATTTGTCTCGTTGTCTGTCCTGTGTGTTGTCGTTCGTGCACCCACACACATACCACTAACCGCTCCTCAGTTGTGTAACTACTACCCCTTACACCTGCCATGGCTGAACACTGCAATCTGGTTGGCTTTAATACTGATATCCTTCCTCGAATGCAGTAATAATACCAACTAATACTACCATCTGCATTCGAACACGAACACCTGCATTCTAGTGCCACCTGCATTTTAGTGTCAACAATTGAAATAATATTCAATATTAAATATTTACATTTATTACTATATAGTACGGGGTACGGGAACTTCTCGGCCATCCTGTATATAAAAAACTTACAAAGAAACAGATTTTAATTTGTAATGTATAATACATAATGTAATGTATAATATGTAATGAACATAATACTGTACAAACAGATAACTATTGATTAAAAAATAAGGATGCAAGAAGCCTCTACCAACAAGAATCATCACAACAAACGTTCGAAATGTACTCTACTTGCCTGAATACAGACATGGAAAAGTCGGGATAGTTTTATTTTATTTTTTTTTTATTACAGAGCACTTTCATACTTTGAAATCTAATTGGGGAAATTCTCCTTGTTAGTAGGTTACGAAGATTAGTTTTTAACAATCTGACTGTAATATATACAAAATATAATCTATATCCAAACTAATATTATAAAAGAGAAACTTTGCAAGTTTGTTTGTCATTCAATCACGCCTCAACGACGCATTGTATCTGAATTAAATTTTGTATGCAGATAGTTTATGACACGGAGTAGGATATAGGCTACAGTTTATCCCGATCGTTTCCATGGGATACGATTATATAATTATACGGCACCACAGATCTGAATGAAAACCTTCCACAAACTGTCGATAGATGACGCTAGCGCAGTTTTAAATCTCGCTGTAATCTGGTTGGAAATGAGTTCATTTAAGGAGATTATTTGCAGGTGAGGACCATCATTAACTCAAGTTACCTGATACTTCTATAAAGCGATTTGTACGGTGATACATATACAAGATTTCCGGAGTGAAGCGACGATAGAAGGCTGGTATCTATATAATATCAATCTATAAGCTTTAAATACTAATTTTTCTAAATATATCCACTTTATATATGAAGTAACATAAACACATACACATGTGACTATAAACAAGTAGCAGATAGCTACACATATAGTAGCCATAATATCATATTAGTAGGCATAAATACATAAATGTGGATGTAGGACATACATATTACAGGAATACACTGCTTATATCTAATCGATGAAAGGTAAGGTAAAGGGAAAGATATATGTTAATTAATGTATTACAAGAGTCGCTCCGAAAGTAATGCCTCCTATTTTTTTATGTCTGCCCATGTCAGAAGCAAATGTTGGTGGTATGACAGTAAAGTTTGAACCTTCCCGCCAATATCTGTATAATTTTACTGACGTGCGCCAGGTGGCAGCAGAGAGAGATAGCCTAATAAAATGGCGTCTGACGAAAATGTACGCATCAAGCAAAGGTGTGTGATTGAATTCCTTAACGAGGAAAAAATTTCACCCATCGACATTCACAAACGCTTGCTGAATGTTTACAAAGACCAAACAGTTACCTGTGACGAGACATGGTGTCAACACTATGAGCCAGAATCGAAGCGCCAGTCAATGGAATGGCGACATGCGAATTCTCCAACGAAGACAATAAAGTTCAAGTCGCAGCCCTCCGCAGGACAATTGATGACCCCTGTCTTTTGAGACAGGAAGGGGGTCATCCATCTGGAATTTACGGAACGTGGAAACACCATCAACTCTGACCGCTACATGGAGACCCTGACTTGCTGAAGGCAAGAATTTCCAGAGCCAGGCCAGAGAAAAAGACAACCTTGCGACTGCAACACGGCAATGCAAGGCTCCACACCAGTTTCAAGACCACGGAGCCCCATTGCATCCACCATAAAGTCCAGATTTGGCCCCTGTTTGGGTCGATGAAAGATGGACTGCATGGGTAACGTTATCAACTGACGACGCCGTCAAGGCAGCTGTGAAAACGTGGCTCAATTCGAAGGGTCCCGATTTTTACGAATGTGGAATGCAGCTCTCGTTCATCGCTGGCGACATGGTGGTGACTATGTGGAAAAATAAGTTTGTGTAGCTAAAACGTCGCTCTATCGAACAGTGTTATTGTCTTCTTTTCTCTGTTACATTTTTTATAAAAAAAATATAGGTGGCATTACTTTCGGAGCGACCCTCATACTATTCGCTAAGCTTTCCTGGCTCAGTTTTATGATTAGTACAATTTTTAAATTAGTGACTTATGCGAATTTGATTAAAAACAAAAAAGAAATCTGTGAGCTTGAATTTCAAGGTCATGTAATTATATAATTATAAAATAAGATTTTTCTTTTCAAGTCTTTAAAATTTTATGTTGTTTAACTTTTCGTCAAAATGATTAGTGAGCACTTAAAAAAGATCGACAGATTCCATCGAAACCTGGTCTAGTTATTAACATTTTAATGTGTTTTTATGTTTTTTTTAATTATTACATGTCTGATCTTTTTTTAAATTAACCGTTAATTTCACGCACATTAAATCTCTACAATTAGTAATTAATCTATTTCTCAATCTTAAGCCGTAATTATTCTGATATGATTTCATTTTGATATTTTACTAAGTTTATAAAAGTAATTTTTTATAAATAATAAATTTTACGTGCCTTATAATTCACCGATGGCAGACTCAGAAGGTCGCTCCCGGAAGCGGGACACCACAAAAGCAAAACACAATCAAAAATATACAATAATAGAAAAAAAAATGTCAAAAATAAAGCGACGAAGAAATTAAAAAAAAAAAAAAAAGTTTCACTAGTAAAAATATTCTTTTTTTGTGTATTTATTCCTTTTTTCTATTTTATTTATTTTTGATTTTTTTTTTCTTTTTATTTTTTTTTTCAAAATGTTTTTTAACACGCTTTTTTTTCTTTTTTTTTTTTTTTGTCGTTTGTGATTTGTTTTACATTTGTTAATCAGTGATAATTGTGAAAAGTTCCCATCTATTTGATGATTGTACTTTCAGAAGAATCAGAATTCAGATTTGTACTACATCGCTTGTGCTATCAGAAGAATTCAAATTTATACTTTATCGCTTGTACTATCAGAAGAATTCTGATTTGTTCTAAATTTGCTTGTACTGTTAAGAATTAAGATTTATACTATATCGCTTGTACTATTAAGAATTCAAATTTGTACTACATTTGCTGGTACTGTAAGAATAACTCAGATTTGTGCTATATCGCTTTACTATCAACAATTCAGATTTGTGCTATATCACTTATTCTGTACTATCAGAAGAATTCAGATTTCTACTACATCGCTTCTACTATCAGAAGAATTCAGATTTCTACTACATTGCTTCTACTATCAGAAGAAGTCAGATTTGTACTATATCGCTTATATTATCAGAAGAATTCAGATTTGTACTACATTGCTTGTACTATCAGAAGAATTCAGATTTGTACTATAATGCTTATACTATGAGAATAATTCAGATTTGTACTACATCGCTTTTACTACCAGAAGAATTCAGATTTATAGTACACGCTTGTACTATCAGAAGAATTCAGATTTGTACTACATCGCTTGTACTATCAGAAGAATTCAGATTTGTACTACATCGCTTTTACTACCAGAAGAATTCCGATTTGTAATACATCGCTTGTACTATCAGAAGAATTCAGATTTATACTACATTGCTTGTACTATCAGAAGAATTCAGATTTGTACTACATCGCTTGTACTATCAG
>JAFIDM010004315.1:72744435-72761451 GCA_023159025.1 Thereuonema tuberculata
TCGCTCTGGTTTGTTACACTGTGAGGGGCGAGAAAATTCAATTTTCTTGTCCGATAGCTCCGTCTCAATAAATATCTTTAACTGCCTACGTGACATGGATGATTCCTGTACATTATTGGAAACACAAACAGTCTTACATATTTCTTCAAGAACATCCATTACAAAAATTTGATCTTCTGACAGTTTTTCTTCCAGAATATTGATGAATTCGACTGCTGACGCCATGACGAAATTCTCCTCTGCTCGTGCGGATGATTTTCATCATATCTCTGATTGTCTGATCGAAGAACATTTGTGACATATTTTGTCCAACATTTTCGATGGTACATTACATCAATTGCATGGGCATCATTCATATTTATTGCTTCATTTAACCTTAAAAACCCTATCGTCCCTTATCAGGAGTCGTTGATACGACTCCTGATAAGGGACGATAGGGTTTTTAGCTTGAAAAAGGAATTATGATTTGATATTCCGAAATGTATGTTGCGTTTTTATTGATATTTTTTAGCTGTTGACGAGTGTCAGGATAGTCGGCGGAATAATATTGTATTCAAGGCACGTTAAGCTTTTTTATTATTTGCTAAATAATATTTAGAAAACTGTTTATTATGTAAACAATCTTTAGGTATAAATTTAGTTTTTCATTTAAAGCCCTGAGGTATCGTCGACAGGAATCTGGGATAGCTTTTTTTTGTCCTTTTTAGGACTCATTAATCAGATTTATCCTCGATGATAAAATGAGATAAAGCAAAAAGTTATTCTATCTTCTCTCGCTCCTAGAAGTGGGACTCTACAAAAACAAACAACAATAAGAAAATCCCTGAAACCCGTAGACCATCAGATTTGTTCTTGGCCTACTAAATTTGTTAGGCACAAAAGACATTTAACTATAAGAATAAAACACCTGAAATAAATAGTCTTAAGCATTGAAAGTTTAAAGTGCATTTTAATGTAAAAAACGGGTATTGAAAATACCCATTCTTCCCTTTGAGGACGAAACAGCTGTCCCAGATTCTGTCGACGATAGCTCAGGGCATGAAAGCAAAACATTGTATATTCTCAAAATTCTCTTTTTTTTTTTTTGGCCAAGTATTCATCATAATGAATAAAAAGCTTGAAAATAGATACTCGCCTCTCTTACTTTCTGAATATTTTGAATCTGAGAATTCTTGAAAAATATAATTGAATAGTTTGTTTCGCATTCAACTGTGTTGTCGTTAAGTTTTTTACAAAACGAAGAAATATTCAATCTCTTAGAAAATCTGACAGTCTCAGAGATTATTCTAAAAATGTAGGAGAAGCAACAGAGATTTCAATCAATAATGCATTCCGTCAGAAAATAACTAGAAAACTATTTATAGAAACCAATGTAAGCGGGAGAATAGATGATGATTTAAAATTAACAGTGCCAAGCATTGCAGTCACACTTCATGATTACACAATGATTATTATTAAAGTTTTTAAAAAAAGAAGCAATCTATCTTATTACGAAAAATCAAATTCTTATGTACTTTAAATCATCATTCACCAATTTCTGAACTTGCCTTTATAAATTATTCCCTGACTATATTTACTTTCTGTAACTTTTTAAAAAAAAATCGCGGAATGTGTTTCGTAAATACTTACACAATATAAACGTAAACAATTGCGCAAGGTTCTGGTTATTCTCTAGAACCTTGAATAACTAGCATTGAGAGCCTACTAATTATCTATTATTTTAGGTATCCTTACATAGTTCAGAGGACGATCCAAGGATATTTAACCCTTCTTTAGCAATTCCGGTAGCTCATGGACAATCAGGTGTTTGGGGAATTCATGTTCGACATGTAAGAACTTTTGTATATTATTAAAAAATTTTGAAAATATAATAGCTTTGAAATAATTTTTGAAGAGTTCTGATATATATCAATTTTTTTTAAATATTATTTTTAGTGGATCTAATTCTTTTTTTAGTGTGAGAATAAAGCAAATTTTAATACTTTCAAATTTCATAAATTTAAATGTCTTGTTATATTTAGTCATGTAATATAATAGGACAGGTAATGGCACCACAGTTTTCAATTATATCATATATCTTCTTTTCATCAAGAAGCACGATGAGGAATAGTGTTCTTCTTAAAAAAAACCCTCATTTTTCGAAATTATTTAAATCAGCAAAGCATTTTGTGATCATACATCTTTTATTTAAAAAAAAAAAAAAAGATTCAGGTTGAAGTTTTTCTTTCCTTAAAATCGTCTAATTACGACTTCGAATTCGATCCATTTTCAAATAATTATTCATTCTGTAATTTGGAATATATTCAACAATTAAAATTGCACTCGAGTGTTGTCAATCTTAAACCAGTACCTACAAAATTCAGGCTGTATAGTTACTATAAGAGAAGAGATATTCTAGTATTTCTAAATACCGCAATGTATGATACTATTCTGTGATTCAATGTAGAACCAATTCCGTCCGAACTCATCAGTGAAAACCAATTCCGTTTTGGGATCACTCACCAGTGGAATTTCAGCATTTCGATTGTGAAGGGGGGAGGGGAGGCAAATATTTTAATTGGGGGGTCAAACGTGAATAATGCTTATACTTAATTTTTTTTCCTCAAAATATTGAGAAGGCAATTGCCCATCTTGCCCCCCCCCCCAAAAAAAAATAAAAGAAATTCCGCCTTTGGGATCAACTTATGTGATCACATTTTGCATCAAGTTTCATTAAGGTTTATATAGTTAAAATAAAATTAAAAGTAAATTATAAAATTATAAATACAGAAGCTTTCTGTTTTAAATACTTGATGTGAGTTCCTGTTGATGAACTGTACGGAGTTAATAAATAAACCTAATTTTTTTTAACAATTTGTAAATTTGTAGGCATTGGTTTCAAAGTCTATGTTATAAATATATAAATGTATCTATTTAGATGAAATTTCTGAATCGGCCCAGCTTTCCTTGTGGTGAGAGTTCGGAAGTGGCTGATTGTAGAAGCAAATGCTACGATGAGATGTTGGAAAGAAAAACGTCATGCAGGTGAGAGAAATTATAATGTCTTCTTTTATTAAAACAATTAACCCAAAAACACTTACTGTTCTATAACACTGTGGAAAACTGTAAGGCTTTGAAACAATTTCAAGACTATTCCTTTCTTTTGTTTTTATTATAAAGTAAGAATTCTTGATCTCAAAAAGTTAGAATAACCTAAATGTTCTCTGAAGAACTCACTTTCTTCATTAAGACATTTTCCTTTAATTTAAAAAACATTACTGTATAACTGGCGTAGCGTCTTTTTATCAGAGCCTTAAACATTAATTAAACATTAATTAACAAATAAAGTTTAGTTGAATAAGTAAAACGTTCTACCACATTTCATTCCTTTTTGTTTGTATTCCTATAAACAAAAAGTTCAATAGGATTAACGTGTGTGAATTAAGTTCAATAAATCATTTAGCCAACACACAGTCTAAGATTAAAAAGTTTGTTAAAATTAAAGAACATATGCAATAAAAATCAGCTGAGTTTCGCCATGACTGAGCGTGGCAACTTCAGTGAATGTTGTTGGAGTGACTTTCCAGCCTCATTTACAGGCGAATTTCACAGCAATAACCAATGATAAGCTTGGTCTCTCGGAGCAATTGTCGAGAACATGCAAATGTTTGGTTTTGAATGTGGGGAGCACTTGCGTGCCTGGTGGAGATCGTCTGCACTAATCCTGTCAATGATCGGGATAAGCACATGTGTGTGTTTATCAACACACAAGTAGCAGCGCTCATGGTGTTGGAAAGTGGAACCTTCTACGAGTATTTGTTGAAAAACACTAACGCACTTGTATGAGTAGGACATAGAGCCTGTGTCAATATAACCGGAGAATTTTATTACTAGTGATCTTTTGGGTTTTTTTCTTGAAACCATAATGGTAGATACTCCTCACAGAGACGCAGTCGTTGATGCAGGAAGTGGAGGTGGCTATCAATATGGATTCATGACACTATTTTTCTCTTTTTTTACGATTTTTGGATCACTCACATTTAAATGGTGGCCCGTGCTTAGTTTGTGTTAAACTATATTATACGTTGTATCATTATTTAGCAAGGCTCGTTTATGCTCATCCACGCCGTCCTATATCCGTCTGCTGGTCCCTCCAAGATAAATTTTTTGGCACTCGGGGTATTGTAATTCGTAAATGTCCCCTTTGTAATTGTTATCATCGATTCTGCGCTGTATTGCCGTGTTATGGTTATTAATGAGCATCCTGGTAGAACTGCGGCAAGCCGAAGTGACAACAATATTGAGGTCATTCAGCAGCTTGTTGACCTTGGGTAATAAGTCCGGGTGAAAGTCAACAGCGACATGTTTCTTGTCTTTTAAGCTGGATGGGCAGTCATTGTTATATAGTTTGAACATAGTTTGTTTGAAATGTTTCTCTATAAACCACTTAGGGTAATCGTTCCTTTGGAGGATAGAATAAATGAGCCTTATTTCGTTGTTGAATGCGTCCTGCATACTTGATAGAATGAAGGCCCTGCGCACTGCCATAGTGATGATGTTGACTTTAAAGCTTGTAGGACAAAACGACTGAAAGTTCAGAGTAATGAAGGAATGGGTTGCTTTTCGAAAGACTTGCATTTGAAATCCCGCATTTGTGGCTGTGATTTTGGTGTCCAGGAAGGCAATGGACCGGTCTTTATCATGCTCGATTTCGAATTTGATGACTTCGTGTACGCCGTTGAACAGGTCATGAATCGCTTCAATGTGATCAATAAATAAAAAGATCATCCACATATCTAAAAAGTATGAGCATCTGTAATTGTCGTTCGTCTGACAACATCACGGCGGAGTCTTCAATGAAGATCATAATCCATTCGGCTATCATCGCTGAAGCCGCCAGCCCCATGAATAAATCATGCTTCTGTTGATAGTATGTGGCGTCATGCTCGAAACTAGTCCGATTTTTATTGCATATATTCTTTATTTTTAACAAACTTTTTAATCTTAGACTGTGTGTTGGCTAAATGATTTATTAAACAAAAAATTGCAAAGGTCTTTGGTGCTGTTTAATATCATAGAATTCGGTAACAATAGAATAAGAGTAACAATGGATAAGACCAAATTATTTAAAAGTGACATCCTGGACAGCTGTTTCACGCTCGTTGGCGATCATCAGCCAGGAGAAAGTCACTGTAAACAACAAGGTCTCGCTACTGAGGCTGGTATGAATGATACATAGGAAGCGCAGTGGTGCCTCAAAGGATAAAATAAACAATGAAAAACTCACCAATGAACCATTAGTGAGAAAATTCATTTGCAAGCAATACGCAGGCCTTAATGAATTTTTTTAATGCTTAAAAATTCAAACTGCGCATTTGAATCGCCAACGAGCGTGAAACAGCTGTTCCAGGATGTCACTTGTAAATAATTTGGTCTCGTCCATTGTTATTATTAATAATTCCAATGCGCAGTTTCAAATAAAGAAACTTGGCCACCTTGGCCATATAATTATCTTATTTTACTACTAATAAAAAAAATCACCTAATGTAATTACGAATGAACAAAATGGTCTGCATATCATTTTGTTTAAATTTGGATCAAAACGTTTTAAACAAAAGTTTTAAGGTTATCAAGTTGAAATTCAATGCTTATAAGAAAATGAAATTACTTTCTGAACTAAGCAGCAAGTCTAAAAAATTTAATGTTAGGTTAAAGTATCTCACTATATGCTACTTTTGGGTTCAAGTCAGGTAAGGCCTTTCGTGACTAAGGGAATTAAGTTGATGTCAGTCGAAAGAAATCCGATATCCATTCTTCAGTCTGGATGGACATGAGTAGAATTCACCATGGAAATATCACCCAACTGTAGAGGTGATCGAACCTACCGCTAACAAGTCAAATGTCTTACCACTTGTTTACTATACACATCTGGAAACTTCTACGTATTCATAAATGATATGCTATAAATTCAAAGCATTACTATATTCAGTTCTTTTTTAGTCTGACAATAAATTTAGTCTAAAAATCTGTTATTATTTTCCTTCGTATTTTTACTTCAATTTAAAAAAAAAAAATCAGAACATGCATTCATTTTTTTCAAAATTCCATGCTATTTATATTAGAAGTTCTTTTTGAATTAAGTTTTCGTAATGTTTTAAAATCCTGATAATCGAAACTTATGCGCCAATAAAGTTCAAATTTCATTCTTTAGAACCAGACAGGAAATAAAAAAAGAAAGATTACCATTTCCCCTATACTAAATATTAAATGATATTAAAACTTAGCTCCATGCTACAATAAAAGAAAAATCGCATTTTCATTTTAGAACTGGTAATCAAACATCGTTAATTATTATTTATTTAGCAAATTAATATCGAGATCCGAAAATATACGAGTTCCCAGCCCGTTGTGACCTCCGTATAACTCAGATGTATTGCGGGTTGGCGCCACACACCTATATATATCGATAAGGCAACTTTAAAGCGAAAATATATAAGTCCTCTTTATTCCCTATCTCGTGGGAATTTCGAAAAATCCGGCCTTATTCCTTGTCTACATCATAAAGGGAAACTCTGTGCAACATTTCAGCTTTCTAGGTCCAAGGGTTGGGCTGGACGTCGATGAGTCAGTGAGTCAGGACTTTTCTTTTTATGTAGGTAGATTACATAATGGAATAAAGTATTAGTATTTTCTGCGAATTTTAATATTACATCAGGGACATAATATTATAATTTCTCTATATGCAGAATTTCTGAATTTGTTACTCAAATTGACTTAATAATGAGAAATTTTTCATTATATTTCAGACTGCCTTTCATGAAAAATACATCACTCTCGAACTGTGAAAACCCGGAACAGTTTCAAGAAATAATGGCTGCAGCAACCGCTATTCTTAATAACTATTCAGAAGATAATTGGTGCAATTGTCCACGGAAATGCAATCAATATATATTTGGAATTAATCGTAATGACGTGAGGATTAAAGATTCTGCCATGAACTTCTTACTCTTTCAAATTTCTAACAACATTTTTCTTTCTACAACAGAATATTTTCAAATGACAGCAAATGCTCTTTTTGCAAACATTTGTGGTTGCTTAGGATTGTATTTGGGAATTTCTGCTCTTACAGGTTTAGAATTCATAGAAGCACTTTGTATATTCATTTGGTATAAAAAAGATTTAGTATTCAAAGGTAGTGGCGCTACTACAAGGATTAAATGACCTTTTGAGCCTTTCTTACAATAATTTTAAATTAAAACTAATTCGATATTAGAATTACGGTAAATTTAAAGATTAAGTAACTCTTTCCATTATCTTTATTCTACATCTTTTTTTAATATTATCTTTCAACACACCAGTAACAAAATATACCTTGAAAGTATTTGCTATCAATATTAAACATTAACTATTTCTTGTACTTTAATATAGTATTTACTCTTACTACAGTAAATAGTCACCTTATAGCAATTATAGTGCAACCCAATTTAAACAACATTATAAATTTGTTACCCCATGTCAACCTTAATGTCTTGTAATTAATAAAAAATGTATTTTATACTCATATTATGCTTTCTTAAGAATTTTCTTTGAGATCAACTTTAATGAACATTTATAATTAACTAGACTTGTGTATAAAAGGCGCTTGCTATAATTAATATAATAATTGATTGAGTAAACATTAAGTCTAACAGACCTAGTTGGTTCATGGAATCTCACATTTCGTTTCATATTTATTTTCTCATTTTGTTACAACTTTTTAACTAATTTGCCATTGGAATTACTACTAAAGTCTGCTTTGCTTTCATTCTAGAAGAAATTTCACGCTGTAGCCTTTCAAAATACCAGGCCGTGATTGACTTTCCCATCTCTGAATCCTTGGTGAGGTGCCCTCTCATCCAGACTCTCCTGTCCGTCCATCAGTTCCTGCGTGGAACTAAGGATATTCCTTAGTCATAGGTTCTAATCAGATGTTTGTCACGGTCACAATCAGTAAGCACGTGCTGTATCACCTCTATGACAAACTTCTCAAATGAAGTGCTCGCGTGAACATCCCCAATTTTCAGTGAACCTATGAGGATTGCTCTGGGAGATTCACGTCACCTTTGTGCAGTGTCTCGCTGGTTAGCCAGGGCCTGAATCATCACAGATCGTCTGACTATGGCTATGGGTTCTAGGCTTTCCTATTCTTGTTCACCCCTATAGTTCCCTGTAGTCTAATAAAGTTTTCTCATTTAGCAATCCTTATTGAGACGGCGCTGATGACTTACCATGACATTTCACTTTCCACCGATTCCTCCCCTTCTTTACCTATCTCACTTTTATCCCCATCCCCGTGCTCATGGCTTTGTTTCTGGGAAAGCACACGATGGCCTCCACCAAAACCTACAAATAATAATAAGAGTGTATATAAGAATTATGTTATGCCACTTTCATCTCAATTACTTCCGAACTATAAATAAAATTGAGTAAGTAACGTATTTATCTACAAATAATATTTAAATAGTTTTCTTATCTTTACTAATAAAAAAAAACACATCTTCAAGGACTCTATTCCTTTTATTCCTTTACGCTGAAGTTTTGGAAGTTTTATTCCTTTATGCTTAAGCGCTCTACTGCGCTTAATCTACTGCGTCGAAAGAACTGACATCATCAAATCAAAATTCAGGTTGTTGCAATTCATTTATTAATGTAAGTAACGTCCATTCCGAATCTTTTATTGTTGAAAAGAATTTTCATAACTTAATCATTTTTCTTAGTTTGAAATTGTTCCCATGTTGCATGTTTGTTTATTGGGTCGTTGCTGAGATTCCAGTTGCCTCACTCTTTATTGTAGTCAAGAAATAGACATTATTTTCTTCCAATTATGTTCTTCAGATTCATGGGAAAAAAAGACAATATATTGAATTCGGAGGGTCTGTTTTCAAATTAATATCTGACTGGTGGATGCGAAAACACCTTTTAAAGGAGAGCTTTTAAATGATTGCATGCAACAACCAATTTCTCCTGATGCTTCGTCAAGATAGAATTTCTGAAAATATTTGTTTTGTGATGAAATGTTTTGAAATCTAAAAATTGTAAGACTGACACTTTAACTCTGACAATCATACAGACTATTTTTGGTTTACTGCAGTTCGCCGAATATTGTTTAAAAGAACTAAACTTTAAACACTTCCTTCCTGGTAAGGATTCCCTAACAGAACAGTTTCCAAAGTATCGAATGTTTGTTGATTCCCAGTATTTAGTTTCAGTTCAACAAATGTTTGACTGTGACATGCTTTTATTTTTACATTCAGAAAAATTTGGTTAAAGTTGTCGTAGAATTTGGTAAAGAAGGCGTTAATTTTACAAAACAAATTACAAAAATGCTTGTGATTTATATAGTGATTTTAATATTATTTTCAGTGACAATGATTTTGAAAATCGTATAGTATATTACCATTTTCGGCATATTTATTTGTAGACCATGTTTCTGCACAATTGGGAAAACTAAAATATTTACACTTTTCATAATACTTTAACAATAAATGCTATTTACACTTTGAAATGTGAGCATCTCAGAGACCGTCTCAGAAACAGTCTCCGAGACTCGGGATGTCTGGGAACGTCCCGGGACATCCGGTTGACCCATGTAGCTAAAAATGAAAGTGTGAGCTTTCTCAACACTATTGCCTAACATGTACTTATACACCTTATTTGTATTTCGTGTCCGAAACCGTGAGAAGATAAATCCATAAAAAAATCAACTTTCCTTTAATATATAGATTTTTTCTTTTAATATTTTGTTGGAAAAAAGGCACAAGTTGCGAAGGATTTTTGATTCGAAAGAATCGCCTGTGTAACTTTTCTACTGGGAATGACATCACAAATCGGCCCCGACGCCTTTTCTCTTCTTGGTGACGCATAAACAGGACGTTCGCAATTTTAATTGCCTAAATATTATATTTTTCTATTTGTTTTGATTCATTTTAATAGTTTATTGTAAATATTTGTAATTATAATAATGGTCATTTATATATTCACTTTTTTAAAAAAGAAATTGTATTTTGTAGTGTTGAAAAATTTTTCCTTCTACTTTAGTAAAGTTAGTTTATAAACTTATTGAAAGAAGTAATTTTGAAAAGTACTTTTATTTCAGTCAAGGAATGGTAAAGTGATTCTTTAACACATTCTTGGTCATTGTTATGCACGTGAAGTAAGAGCTAATTAACGACGCGTGGAGACCACAACAAATGGAAGAAGTCCGATGTAGAGATGATTTTCCTAATGCCCGATATTGGGTTAGGAAAAGATATTTGATTTTCTTGACGAAAAGATTTCACCAAACTAAAGGAACTCAAGGAATTTTATCCCGTTGTAATGGTTTATTTGTTTGATAGTACAAATTATTCATCATGTGTATTTCCGTATGATAGTAAAAAATAGACCATATACACAAAAAGGTTTATTTGTTTATTGAATAGTCTTTTTTTATGGAAAGGGGGATTTTTCTTTTTTTTCCCCCACCGCTTTGTTTGTCAAATTTTACTTTTCTTGTTATGGAGCTTATCTTATGTTTGGTACGGGGGAGTTTTTAAGAAGAAGGAACTTAACCAGATTAAAAGCACATTCTCCCCTGCTTGGTATGCTGGTTTGTCCCGATTGGTAAACACAGGAAACGCTGATACACGGAACTTGAGATTTCATCAAAATTCAGGCTTAGGTATAAATAGAGGTGCGAGATGTAAGAGGGGGAGAAATCGTAGAACATTAGGCTGAGAGTGCGGTTTTAGTGATGGGAGAGTTGATAGGAAGAGTTTCCCGTGGGGTCGGCTGAGATCAGCCTGAAGAGCTTTTGTTAGTGGACCCGACCGATGTGTAGCAGTGATGTCTGGCCGCCGAAGTATTGCAGACGTTAGCCGTGAAAAGGAGCTGTCCGGCCGCCGAAGGTATATTGCAGTCGTTAGCTGTAAAAAGGAGCTGTCAGGCTGCCGAAGGTATATTGCAGTCGTTAGCTGTAAAAAGGAGCTGTCAGGCTGCCGAAGGTATATTGCAGTCGTTAGCTGCAAAAAGGAACTGTCAGGCTGCCGAAGGTATAAAAGTCATTAGTAGTGTCAAGGAGCTGTCTGGCCGCCGAAGGTGTTTAACGTCTATGGTTAGACGTCCCCTGCACAGCAGCAGCCGAGCCTGATATTTGTGGACCCGTGGACTGCGAGAGTGAGTCGGACAAAGGATTCGAAAAGCGAGTAAGCCAAATTAATATTTAAATTATACGAAAAGGGTTAGATGCTCCAGAACTTGCTTGTTTATGTTTTAAATTGATTTTTCTTTGCCATTGTAATTTTTGTTAAAAGCTGTGGGATTCTTGTATTTTTTTTTTAGAATTGATCGAAATAGCCAATTTCGACAAGTCCGGTTGCTCAAGGGATTTTCTTTTGATCAGGAAAATAGCGTCTTTGGCAATGATTTGTATATTATAATATTTATATAATATTATTGTATATTGCATATTATTGATTTGTATGTTATATTATTATACTTTTTTATTGTTTGTTTTATTATGTTAATAAAGTTATTTTGTTAAAGTTATTCTGATTTTGTTGTTTTATGATTTCTGCAACCGATGTGAGTAAACTATCCCGTTATCTATTAATTCCCACAATCGGGTATAATCAGGTTCTTTTCCTGATAGAATCTTTAATTGCGACCGTTTGTTGGTTTAATTTCAATTCTTTTATTTTAAAATTAATTTATCTTAATAATTGTAACCAAACGTACTATAACACCGTAGGAGGTTCAACCTCCGTTCATCTGATGGACAGGTTATGACGATGATCATTAAAAGTGATGTTCAGGCCTAATGATTCGCTGTTATCGAACTCTTTCTCTTTGTGATTATTTAAAGCTATTGACTTGATTGCAGAAGAACTACAGAAAAATATCTTTCGCAAGGGGTGAAAGATATCTCTTACTCGTTGGTTATCACATCATAAGTTCAGAGGCGAATTTAAACGAGGGCTAAAAGGGCTACAGCCCAGGGCGGCAACTTTAGGGAGCGGCCAAAAATAGGAAAAAAAAATCCTGTACTATTCAATAATATTAATATTCTATATTAATATTCAAAAAAATATTAAGTGTCATATTTCAATCAGAAACTGAGGGAAACATGAAAAGAAACAAACATTTTCTGGCTGTTTGATGTGTTTGTAAAGTATATGCGAACAGAGCGTAATTTTTTATTTGAATCAGAATGATTCATCATTTGGTTATACCTGTATTTACTTTCTAGTACATATCTTTTGCGACTGTTATGTACGAAACGTATTCCAATTATTTAAATTAACTTTGATGTTCAATTTTCTGTTAAACAACTTTTTTACAACATATTTTTAGAATGTGTACTTAAGGAAAGGAATACGTCATTATGGGCCTATATATTTATATATTTTTGTTTTCATACTCTGAGTAAGTAAATTCTAACGAATAGACCAGTTGTAAATTATCAGTAACTTAGCTCAAAACTACACATAAACATCAGTATAGTTTACTAATGATATATTCAGATAGGAGGGTCAGGAGGAAGGGCGGCAAATCTGGCATAGCCCATAGGCGGCAAGTGTAAATCCGCCTCTGCACCAGATGTGATTTCTTCAGACGTTTTCCTTGGAGGTAGGTGAAAGATAGTGTTCGTTCCTCATTTCCTGCTGACCTCACCGAACTGCGACATCTTTATCACTAATAAAATTGCAACCATCGACAGAGATACGTTGCACAGCGTATGGTCAGAACTGGATTACTGCTTGGATGTCTGACGCGTCACGGAAGGCCGACACAGAACATTTATGGAAAAAAAAAAACTTAGTGAGTTTCGCTTTTATTTGATATCTCGGAGGCAAACATCCCATTTTCCGCCGCCGAGCCTCCGAAATATGTCAAGGAATTGTGAATAAGCCTATATATAATTTCTATAGGGATCAGCGCAGAAAATGTAGCTATCAGACTGATTCATTTACCTAACCAACAGTTTTTAATGACCAATACATTACTAACATAAAGGTAAAAAATAACAAAGATTTTTAATTATATAAATGTAAGATCTATCAGTAAATGATACAGCCGTCACGACTATGTAAAAAAAAAGTTAAGTACTTTATAAAGTAAGTTATTAATTAACTTAGAAGCAGATATTTATTATGTTAATTGTACTGCATTCAAAGATTTTTTTGTTTTTTTGCATAATAAGTAACAAAACTACGTCATTTTATTTTAGTTAAATTTTTTTATTTTATAAATTTAACCTTACTTATGTTAACGATACGCAACAATCAAACATTTTTACATATCCACCGCTCTGCGACGGTCTGAAGGTCTAATCATCAGCTTCATTGTTAAGATGACTTAAACGCAGGGTTTAGGTTCGAATCCCACGTAAGGTATGGATGTTTCTCCTCCCATATCTGTCCGAAGGCTGGGAAATCGTCAGGATGGATGTTCTTCAGCCTTCCCGTTATTTCTTTTGTTATCCATGTCAAGGTGAGACCACCAGAAAGGATTCTCGATAGCCCAACCAAAGGAATAAACAAATCGGAGATACAATCACTCTTACGTATCCAGTTCCCAAGATTTTTATTTTTGCTACGTTTCTAAGAATTCGGAAGATTGCTCAAAAAAAACAACAATAAGAGACATTCTTCAAAAAAGAAAAGCATACAAATGGAAAAACAAAAAATAAATAAATTGATATTTTAAGTATATATTGAATTTATAATGCTTGGAAAAAAAAAAAAAAAAACAGTTTACTAATGGTTAGTTATCAGCTGAAGGTTCATATATCCTAAACATACTTTAATATTTTTAATTTAGTAATACAATATTTTAGAAACAAGAATATATTCATAACATTTAGCGTGCCTAAATTAATGCTCTTTAATAAACGTGCATTTTAAATATTTTGATAAAGCTAATGTAGTGGACAGTAAATTAAGGTAAAACCTCGTTAAGTCGTCACCCGGATAAGTCGTCACTCCGTTTTCCTTTGGTCCCGACAAGGTCTCACACACAATAATGTAAAATAACCCTCCTTTACCCGTCACCAAATTTAATTCTACTCCGGATAATTCGTCACCCTCAAAAATGGCCAAAAGCATCTTTCTTCTCCGTTTTGCAAGCCATCGTGTTGTCTTTTCAGCCCCGCCCCTTCACTTTCAGAAAGCCAAGCCTTTACGGGGAATTTTCGACCGTGCCTATCACTTCATTCCTTTCCTACCCCTTCGTGGGATTTTGGTTCTTGGAATCTCGCTGCTAATCATTCAAAGCACACTTCTCGCTGCGACTCTGTCGAGTGTAGACGTTTTTCTTGACCGCTCCTGAGTGTGACTTTAGTTCATAGCGAGTAAGCCCCGCTATAAGGGCTATTTTTTCTCTTGCAATTTCGTGGTTCGATTACATTTTTAACATGCCAGGGAAACGAAAAGTTACTTACTTAAGGAAAAAGACTTAATTGCACTTTTTTGAAAAATCAAATGTTTCGAAAACAGCTTTTGCCAAAGAACACCATATTCCCTGGGCTACATTAAACGATATTCTTTCATCGAACAAGTAATTGAAGAAGCTGATTGCAAAGACAAAAGAAAGAGAAGTTTGGCGAGATCGAGGAGGTTTTAATTCGATGGCTAAAACATTCCAAATCGCAAAATGTGTTGATTTCTGCCGTGATTCTCAAAGAAAAAGCCCTGGAAATTGCTAAGGAGTTGAACATTGAAGATTTCGGCGTCAGCAATGGTTGGCTGGAACGTTTCAAAGACAGACATTGCCTTTCTTTTAAAACGATGAAAATGTGATAACAATAATAAGTGTTTTTTTTTATTTTCCACTCATTCACTTGCATGAATTGATTTCTAAAAATCTTGTTTTTCTCACCGAATCCTACAGCAATTCATGAAAATACTATATTTCAGTGTTTTTTTGGTTTATTTTTTCAAAAATTCCCACTCCGCCTAAGTCGTCACTCCGCTTGAGTCGTCAAAAATGTTTGGTCCCTTGAGTGACGACTTAACGAGGTTTTACTGTAGAAAAAGAATATCATTTATTAAATGATCAATATATCCTTTGTCTAATTCGGTCAAAAAACTTCACTGCATGCACTTTTAAATTTTATTTTCACTGCTTAGTTTTTGGTTTGCTTCTATTTTCTCTTCCGAATCTAAAGCTACGCGAACACCATGCAATTTTTCAGCAACTTTAATCGTCCGACTTCGAGTTGACCAACTTTTGTCAACTTGCAAATGACTCGGCCGTGATAGAAGGAATCCCGTAATGCAATGCGTTTCTCCAGCCGATATGGAAAATCCGAAAAAATCGAGGTTTTGAAACCTCTCTGATAAATTCTGCCGCGTGCAATTACTGCATTTCAGTATAAACTTTATTTATGCATGAAAGAAACTCGCAATACTCTTGATATTCATTGTTTACGAGCATGTCTTCGAATCGAATCGACGAACAACATTTTTGACGCCATTTCTTCCATGGGCGTGACATCACGACTGACGTGTTCCAACGCTGCACAGTGATTGGGTAATATACAGCGACTTCGATACAACTTTTCAAGTTACAGGTTTAGGAACAACTCGAGTCGGATGACAAAAGTTACAGCCAAGTTGCATAAAAACGGGCTCAAAACTGTCTGTATGAACTCGTGACGTCAAAATCGGACGACTAAGTTGCTGAAAAGTTGCATGATGTTCGCGGGGCTTTAGGTACTGAAAACTGCACAATTTTGAAAATAATTTAATTTTAATTTAATATTTATGTTGATTGAGCTTATCTTAATAAATACATTTCCATCATCTTTATACTTCAAAGTTACTAATTTCAAATTACCGTATTCCTTCAAATCTAAGCCGCACTTTTTTTCCAATATAAATGCTACCGAAAATCGGGTGCGGCTTAGAATCGACGAGTTTCTGTAATACATTCTTTTACAAACTGCTGCCTTAAACGTGTTGAGAATTTGGGTGCGGCTTAGAATCCATGGCGGCTTAGATTCGAAGGAATACGGTAATTTAGTTAACGATTTAATACTGCAATCAGTAAATTTCTAGATATATAAGATAAGTACTTTATCAGTAGCGATAATGTTATTTCGAGTTTTATATATATCTATTAATAACAAGTCATGTGCTACTTCCGGTTGTTGCTATAACTGATTTGCATTTTTTATTTTTATTCAGTATTATGTATTTATAGTTTAAAAATAATACCAGAAACCTAAACAATTTTTTATCTGTAGCAGTTATTTGGATCACTGATTTCCAAAAGACCTGGATGACCTGTTCGTTTGCAAAACACCTATTCAAAGTGTAGCTTGCATTCAACTCTGCCGCCATTTTTAGTCAGGCAAAAGAAATATCAGAGTGAGACATAAAATGAAAACTAATCAACTTTATTAAATAAAAGTATGATTATCTAAAATATTATTAAATTAATATTAAAAAGAAAAAAAAACTTGAAATAGCCTTAGAAGATTAAATATTTTTAAATAAACCGTCATGAGGAAGTATATTTATAGCACAACTTTAAATTAAATGTGAATATTTTAATATTTACTTTGTAGAGAGTAAGAAATCGATTTGCCAGTGCCTCTCATGTATGCTGGATATTTGAAAAGAAACAAAAAAAAATAAATAATAATAATACGTTATAATACAAAATCGTTTAGAGAATATTCAAAGTTAATGCTAATAAATTTATGAAATAAAACAGAATAAAAAAGAAAGTTAATTTGCCTGTGTTGTGGTGGTTCAGTGCGAAAAAAGATCTTCAAATCTTATACTAAGTGCGAAAAAAGATAATCTTTATTTCACAGAGATTGAAATAGAATAAAACAGAAATTGAATTTGCCTGTGTTGTGGTGGTTCAGTGGATAGCAATGCCGACTTCAGATCGAAAGTTTCTGAGTTCGAATCTTATACAGAGAGCGAAAAAAGAAAATCTTTATTTCTGAGTGTTACGAAATCAGATTGAAATAGAATAAAACAGAAATTGAATTTCCCTGTGTTGTGG
>JAFIDM010004315.1:72763695-72805748 GCA_023159025.1 Thereuonema tuberculata
TCCGAAAATTCGATAATAAAATGAAGTGTAGATGAAGTTTTTTCAATATGTTACGATGTGATTTAAAGAGGAAGTATGGATTTAGAGATTAAATACATACTATATAGATGTCCAAATTGCTAGAGAATAGAAGGGAATAGATAAAGAGAGAGAGAACAGAGTCTAGGAGACTCACCACCTCTTAGACGAAGAATCTAGGATTGAAACTTTGGTCTTCAAGAAATGTAGTAATAACTCCTACGAGAATTACGATAGAAATAAAAACAGCTCAAATAAATAATAGTAGTAGTTTACAAATTGATGCAATAACAGCTAAATGAAGCGTGAAAGATACTAAATCTACGGATGCTCTAGAATGAGCTATTTCTTTACTAAAAGGGGTGTTCAGCCTGTAGGGGAACCCGGGGCAGAATAGAGTAACGTGTTTAATTTTCCATTAAGCTACTAGCGGAAACCAGGCAAATCACATCAATCGATCCCCAAAGCATCCTGGGAGTAACTAATTTCCTGTAAGTTGTTAATTGTGCTGATATACCTGGCGATTTATTAAGTACTGGTGATTTTCACCGCATCATATCTTTTAAACTACTGCTCATAAAAATCTGAAACTTTTTGTGTAAAATCGTCAAACATGTAAGAGTTATACATCGGAAGCGCAGTGGGGCCTCAAAGGATAAAATAAACAATGAAAGACTCACCAATGAACCATTAGTGAGAAAATTCATGTGCCAGCAGTGCGTAGGCCCCAATGAATTTTTTTAATGCAATAAAATTTAAACTGCGCATTTGAATTATTAATAATAATGGATGAGACCAAATTATTTACAAGTGATATCCTGGAACAGCTTTTTCACGCTCGTTGGCGATGTATGATTCATACCAACCTCAGTTACGAGACCTTGTTATTTACAGTGACTTCTCCTGGCTGATGATCGCCAACAAGCGTGAAACAGCTGTTCCAGGATGTCACTTGTGAATAATTTGGTCTCATCCATTATTAATATAAGAGTTATATTTTAATGTTATTATTTATTCATTATTATTAAAATTCATTTTATTTGCGTTCAAACACCCACAATATATCGAAATTATAATCCAAAAAAATTATTCGACTGTCTCCCAAAGTCATTTGTCAGAATACATTTTCAAAAAAATACAGTTGGTTTTTTTTAAATTAAACAAAGAAATTAATGACAAAAGTGTTTAGATTAAATTTTCCTAATTAGGTTTCTGCATCATTTGAATATTGGATACAGACTTTTAAAGTTTAAACAACATCACAACAGTTATTTAACTATATGATACATTGAGGGTGTTTGAACGCAAATAAAATGAATTTCAATAATAATGAATAAATAATAACATGAAAATATAAATCTTATAGGTTTGACGATTTTATATAAAAAGTTTCAGATTTTTATGAGCAGCAGTTTAAAAGATATGGAGCGACGAAAACCACCAGTACATACCAGTACTTTATGAATCACGTGGTATAGAGTTATTGTCCAGCTACTAAGCTATATTGCTGGTTTTCCGTTAGCAAGATTACCCTTATTCTATAAGAGGTATTTTTACTGGTAGACATAGCTCAAATTTAGGCACTTGATAACTGTTTATAACTATGGAAAAATATCACTTCATGGCGCTTTTATTTCAATTATAACTTTGAAACATCTCTGGTGAAGAACATGACGGGGCGGAATGGGGCAACATAGATGGTCTATGAGAAGAAGATAATAAGCTAAGTTTACAAACACCTCACTCAAAAATCCTTTATCCCATCCCGAAAGTGAAACAAAAGTAAAAAGAGTGTCACCGAAAAAAGGCAAAACGATATCCTTAACGCGTCTCCCTACAGAGTTGAATTAGAAAATTCTATCAAGAGAACTAAGATGATAAAGGCCAAATCACACTTCATATTTTTCATCATTGTTTTATTCACTGACCCTATCATTGACTGTCTATGATCGTATGATTTGCATCTGTTGACCATTTTCATCACTGATTCCATCATTGAAAAAATTTAGGAACTGTTCTAAATGTAACATTGTTTTCAATGATGATCGTTAGTGAGCTGTAATCAGAACCGAACCAGCTTCGAGACCAATGAATCCGACCAGCGCCATTTTGGCCACCGCTTCGATTGAATCCAAGGCTATTATGAATTAAATATCAGTGAGGAGATTATCTTTCGAAAAATAACAATCTTTTTACTGAAATAAATTAATTCTCTGCGTCATATGCAGATGTCAACTTTTTAAAGAGATATTTCATTTCTTATTGAAGTTCATCACGCTCGCATAGGATTGTGGGATTGTCGCTTTTCGAATCGAAATTCACTCCGCTTCCGCTTAAATAGTAGAGATGCTAGAGTACAATATACAATTCGTTTCGAACAGATTGACAGCTTGCTAAAAGTCATTTCAAATTCTACGGAAATTGCATTGCCAAAACACAATTTTTAACCTATAAAAAAAGATGAAAGTCCGAAGTATCGGACTACACTCGCCATCTTTTGAAACTGGGAAAGGCTTGGAGTTGCCGGCAAAAGGCTTTCCAGCTCAACTCTGACTGGCTAACGCTCTGCCAATCGTATGTACTATTTCATCATATTTCTTCGATCATATGATAGATTTACCGTGAAAAACAATGATGGAAACACTTCAGTGAAAACAATGATCATTTCAGTGAAGCAAAAAATATGATGGTGTGATTTGGCCGTAAAGGAGGGAAAAGAAGAATAGAGAACACGAAATGAAGAAGGAAAAAGAAAACAGCACAAAGGAAAATCGTAGAACTCTCGAGGAAGATCGAGCTCCATTTAAATAGAATATGATTTTAATGCTGCCTGCCTTTACTGTAAGGAATTTTATTCAGCTTCTAACAAATGCTGGGTTCCGTGCAGTGAGTGTAAAAGAAAGAGGTCCCATAATTCTTGGGCAGGCAAAGACAATAACGAAGCTAGGACAGTATAATTTGTCTGGGAATTCTACGTAAAGGAAGAAAAACATTTCGTTATCCCATTCAGCCCGGCGTACGGGGCAGAACGGGTGTCACCTTGCAGTAAGAAGTGGAGACTTTCCTGATCCTGCTGGGTCCGTAAAAGATCAGAAAAGACAAGGAACGAAGAAAACTCAATAAATTACAAATTAAAAATACGCTTTAATCAAATACTCTAAAAAAAAAAGACAACAAAAATGCAATAAATATAAAAAAAAAAAACATGACTAAGGAACAAATAAAAAAATAACTTAAAATACTAAGTCAAGTTAATAACAGGTAAAATTCTATTTCCCCTTCAAAAAGAAAAAAGAAAAAAAATGCACACACGCTAAATAAAACTATAGCTTAATAAACAATCAAGATCTGAAAATGTTACCAGGTCAACAAAGTTAAGACCGGGCGGGTTACAAAAACACTAACAGTTTACTAAGGTTGTGTAATCTAAATAGTTTCTGAGTTTTATTGCCTGATTGGAATCTTTCTTGGATGCACTACGTGCGACATTATTTACAAACGTCTTATGATTATAAATCCATAACCTGTAGAAATTTCTTGTCAAGTATATCAGCAGCACTCAGTTCTGGCATTGCTCACTATAAATAGTTAAATGTTCTTGGAATATCATTTGAAAAGTATCCTTGTTTAAGAAGTATCACATAGATTCTTATAAAACTATTATCAACAAGTTCTTTTACTGATATCTTGTCTTTTCAAAAACAAATACGATCAACTTGTTCGTATAGAAGTTCCCTTTAAATAAATCTTGTATTTTGGTAGATTTAATAAAGATCAATTTAACATTTAACCCTTTTCACTTGTATGAAAATTATTATTGATTTTCACTTAGAAATCTTTAGTATGTGATCAGTTCCTGTACATTTTAATTGAATGCTGTCCTCTCGTTAGAATTTTACTTTGGATCCGATCTTCAATAAAGTAAATAAATATCACTTACATATATCTTCGGTTTACAAACCCTTGATATTCTCCTTGTGATTTCTAGATGAAGGAAAACTGCGACGTATATCCATGTATCCCTTTTATAACGAAATGACATGTATACCCATGGTTTACCCAACGGTTGTTGTCATAGCGACGACTGAAGTAAAGCCTATATTTCACGTGAAAGAGAAAAATAACATTTATCTGTTTCTTTTCACAAATAATATTCTACAAGGAACTAATCCTAGCAATTGGCTTCAGATAACTGTCCAAGACACAAAATCCAATATGATACACTTAAGCTTCATATTTGTTTTTCTTGGTCTCCGATTCATATTTATTTATTTAACGATCCATCGCTTTCGAAGTCTTCAACAATAACGGCGCACATTAGATCAACACTAAACTAATTTTACACTCCCTGCCACGGGCTCAACAAAGAAAATGGTTAACAGACATAACAGAGATTGACTTAAAGAAAATTCTTGCGTGCACGAGAAGATAATACAAGACTTACAATCCCAAAAATTAAGGGGAAAAAGAAAACACAGTCACAGAAAAAAAACAAATCGTGACACGGGGCAAATTGCATTTTCTTAAAAACTTGAAATTCTATTTTGAAATTTAGTTTTAAATGTTTTCCCAGTCTGCTGTGTTCATTACTTTGTGAATAAAACATTAATGGATGTGATAAGGTTTTAATTGGTGTGTATAACTGGCTGCTTTAAGTTAAAAGATTTTAAGTGCCCCGTTCCCCTACATGCACTTTTCATTATTTTAGAAGCAATACTAAAGAAGAAGGTAGGAATTAAATTCGTATATTACATATTCGCGGGGGATGTTATATCGGGTGCTCCAATCATTAAACCAGTGATTTTCAACTTTTCCCTCCTTATCAGAAAACTGTTTTTCAGAAATTCCTTTTTACCCACTGTCTATGTTGGATACAATACTTTCTTTCAAGCATCTCTAAATATTTCATAAAAAATTACTCACCATGAATAAAAATTCATCACCAGCTAATGAATAGGCCAGAATATCACCGCTCCATTTTACTAATTCCGCAAAATTGGAAACAATTGAAGACACTTCACGTCATACTATTTTTGCTCTTTATGAAGGTAAGAGTGGAAAATTCTACTTCACAGATGTAGGTGCATGAAAATTGCATCACGGCCTCCCCGCTCCTAAGGATATTCATCGTGAATTATTAATTCCAAATAATCCTTCTTTTCTTCAAATAACATTTCGCAATGATCTGTAGGAGGGTTCGATATATTCTGAAGTATTACTTAACTAGCGACCCATATGAGTGCTACTGCATTTGTCCTGTCCGTCTGTCCTATTTCCCCCCCCCCCTTAAAAAATCTCCAAAAATTCTTTCTGATTCATCTAATTGCAAACGAATAAAAAGAATTGTTCCTACTTAAGCAAAATAAAACGGAGATTTACAATCTATACTATTTTCATGATTAAAAAAAATTAACAAAAAACACCACTAGCTCAAAGAAGTCTTATCATGATATTTCAATTTGAATCAGGAACTTGTTGTGTTGCTGTGCACTTCTTTTTTTTTTTTTTTAATCTTGAGATGTATGTTTGTCTGTGATGTAAGTAGGGATGCGTCCGGTTCTTTGATCTTAACTTTGATGACAACTTCCTTTTCTCTATCACTGATATGGGTTCACAATCAGATTATTTATGATACGCTCACTATTTATACTATATATAAACTCTTAAATAAATATGGCCAATAAAAGTCTATGTACCTTTGATAAAAACTTGAACGTGCATAGTACTGGTTAAAAATCAATGAGAACATGAAGGAAAAACATACATGAATTGATAAAAAAATTCCTGTGCTATTTTAGTTCATACTCTCTTTGTAGAAGTACCTCTGTATCACAACACGTTGTAGAAACATCGCATCATTTTAAGATGGTTTATGAAAATAAGACTCGTAGGAAACAGCAGAAATTTAGGAGAACTTAGCACTTATTTCAATTATACTGTGATTTTGTTTTAATTTCTTCTATGTTTTTCACATGAAAACAAAACACCAGACTGATTGGCTGAATGATTGAATGAACTCTCTTGGAAAGTGAAGCTTAGTATATTCAGTAATTAATAAAGTAAATGTCTTTGTTGTTTTTCTTGAGTTAATAAGACTTGTTTTTTTATGCGTTTTTTACTTTTTAATGAGATAAAAACAGTAATTTGAAGTTTTCGTTAATAGCTGACTCTTGAACGTTCCTAAGTCAGTCGTATGTCTGTTTATTCCTTTACATCAAAGTTTGAAACACTGGATGAGTCTCCTTGAAAATTAGTATACCTATTTAAAGACTAGGGACGAACTTTTACATTTGGAATATTTTCCATGTGAGTCGCTGTCGAGTAATTGGAGCGAGAAGATGCTGATAGAAATTATCACAGAAAACTATTAAAACTTAACATTGGATTTCTATGGACACATTAAACAATGGATAGTAATTTGTGGAATAGCTCAGTAGTAGATTTTTTGAAAAATTAAAAAAAAAGTGTTTTAATTTATATTAATAGCTTGTTGTAAATATATTTAATTATAATTATGGCTAGATATATATTATTATATATATTATTATATTATGTATATTATTATATGTTCACTTTTTTAAAAAAGAAATTGTATTTTGCAGTGTGGAAAAAGTTTCCGTTTTACTTTAGTAAAGTTAGTTTGTAAAATTACTTCAAAAAGTAATTTTGAAAAATACTTTTATTTCAGTCAAGGAATGCTAAAGTGATTCTAACAGCACTCATTGTCATTTACGCACTGAAGTAAAAGCTAATTAGCGTGTGAAATGAAGAGAAGACCACAACAAATGGAAGAAGTCCGATGTAGAGATGATTTTCCTAATGCCCGATATTGGTTAGGAAAAATTTATCAACTCAGTTACGAATGTATTATAATTTTTGAAAGATTAAAAAAAAAAAGTAAGATACCAGTCAACACTGTCATGCCAAGGGTTTTGGATGGAGGAGTGGAGTTACAACGATCAATCAACCAAGATAACAGATACCGTAACTTTCGCGTCCTTTTTCTGCAAATAGAGAAGATGGTGGGAGACTACAGATAAAACCAAGGCTCTAATAAAAAATAAATAAATAAATTAGAATTTCATCCTTGTCTGAGCAATGGGGAGTAAGTAACCACACAACCCTCCCTGGAACAATAAATAAGTTAATGGAAATTTAAAAAAAATGAAGATTAATTAAATAGAAGCATTTATTGAGTTTCAATTTTGTAAATTTTTACTGAATTCGAATTCCACTGTGATTGAGATTTAAAAGACGAAAAAGTCTCTGTTTTAAAGAGAAACTATCTAATCTAATCTTACTTTGTCTAACCCTCTCCTCTAAGTCCGATCACGGAGGTCCGTGTTCTGTGAATCTCTTGGAGTAGCCATCTTGACGAATCCCTAGATGCATCCTTGGGGAATAAGATGTATTGAGATGGTTTCCCGTTGTGTTCCAATTGAAGGGAAAGACGAAGAAGCAAAAAACACAGGGAAAGAAAATAATATTCATGGCGGCGCCGGTATTCGAACCCAATATCCGACACATCTAACAGGGCCGCAAGACTATGCCTTTGTTTAGTAACGGCCGGAAATTAAGATTGTGATATTATTCGAGAATAATCTTTGATCAAAAATATAAGAAAGAAAGAATATATTAATTTTCAAATTTTCGCAATTGTATGTAAAATTATAGAAATGATACGATTACATCTTATGATATGTGATTATACAATACAATAAATAATTAATTACGTAATGCCCACAATACATTTTGAAATCTTCCTCAATTGGGAATTTTTAATCTTAATGGAAAAACAATTCATTTTCACAAAAAGAGAAAATTCTCATCTTTAATGACGATTACATCACGTTTCTTAAAAATGATTTTTGAGCAGTAAACAACGAATTCTTGATTTTATATGATTTTTTATTTGTATGTTGTTTTTCGCGATGCTTACATCCAGATGCTTATATTCTAGAACATTTATTTCATGCTTGTTAACAATCAGCAGCAAGGAGTGCATACCAGGGTAGATTCTAGGAGGTCTGAGGACAGACGTCAATAGGAACAATTATAAGAATAAATGTTAAACTTTCAAGAATCAAACAATGAAACACGATTAATAAAACTGCATATTATTATTTATTTTTTTTGAAGTCATGAAAACAGCAAAAATTTGAAAGTCTGTGTATATATATGTTTTAATTATTAAAAAATTCTAAAAAAAAAATTATATTCGCATTTCATTGTTGTTTAAAACCAGTTAAAATAGTGGTCATTTCTCATCTCAACTTTTTTCTATGTACAAAAATTATATACTAGATATTAGATTGTTTCCATAAAAAACGAAATGCTACTTTCTCATCTGCATATAAGTAATTGTTATTTATTATTAATCATTGATTATTTATCAATTTTTATTAAAAATTGCTGTTTGGAGGATTGTTTGAGTCTCTTTATGCTTCAGTAATTTTGTTGAATAATTTATCCCTCGTTGTCTTTATCCCTCGGAAGGACTTTATCACTAGTTTCATTCCTGAGGGGTATGGGGATAATTTCCCGTTGTTTTTCACAGAGCCACAGACAGACAGACAGCAAGGGGAGATTAGAATGTAAACATGGAATTATTACACTTTGATCTATGACACTGGTCTGCTACGACCCCCTAATCCCCAAAGGGGTGGTGATGGACACAGGGGATCAAAACAGCTTCATTAGGCAGTTTATTGTGAAAAGCACAACAGATAATAGCAAATTACTCCCTTTAGGATTTCGATGGATGGAAACTATCAAACAAAGCCTTTAATAGGAATGTAATAGAGGATACGGATTAATATTTATAGAACCGACATTTTTTTTAATGTCATAAATTTAAATGAAAAAGAGCAATTTTGGTGTTATACTTTACACTAGAGATATTTAAAAATAATAATAATAATAATCACTTTCCCGGATAGTTTCTTGATCCACTCCAATTTTCTCTTCCAATTTCACGCGCGAAATGCATTCTAGGACTTATTCATCCCAAATTTAGTATTTAAGAACTTAGCTCTGTCTGCTTAGTTATATTCATTATTTGGCCAATAGAAGTCGTAACACGAAATGAAATCTTTTTTTTTTTTTTAGTTACGTTTGTTATTGATGTGTTTCTATACCTAGGACTCTTTGATGATAATACCGAATTATAGATTGATGATAATAATAATAATAATAATAATAATAATAATAATAAAGATACTTATCAAACAGAATTACTGTTCGTTTTCAAAAGCGAGACCTATCACTGGCGGACGATTCTACTCCGCAGAGGGGTGATACGCTGAGATGGGCACTTTCCTAAGAAATTCTTTTGGACATTTTCGCTTTTAAGAAAAAAATAACGGAGGAGTATTTTCGCAATAGTATTTATTCTTTCCATAATTCTTTCCCGAAAAGCGCAAATAGAACGCAGCTACTAGTAAACTAACACTATAAAAAGTAAACATCCCCTCTTTGTTTCTCCGCGCTCCTATTTTGAAGAAATCGAAGGAGACCTGACGCATGCGCAAAAGCGTTGAAGGCTCTCGTAAACAAAACCGAACAGTAAGTTTAATAACATATATTATCTAATATTGATTTTAGAATCACTTAGTATTAAATATTTGAGAGCATTGTTTCTCTTATATATACCTCATACTTGACGAGTACATACGTTAAAAGTTCTGGGGTACGGGAAGCACATTGAATCTAAATTTTGAAAGCAAAATTTTCTCAAAACTGAAGCTAAATTTTGAATTTAAATTGATAAAAATTATGTAGTGATAAAGAATATTTTAAATCTCGAATGAAAAAAAGATTAAAGTTTTCAAAAAAAATTCGGTATATTTAATTGATAAAAAATTATATACCGCGGTATGTAAAAATAAAAGAAAAAAAATTCGAAATACTGATAAAAAAATTATAATTTTTATCTACCTCAAATTGCTACCGAAATATCTTAGTGAAGTTTAGATATGATGGTTTATTTTGTGTGCACGTGTTTTAGATCCCACACAATGTGAAAATAAACAGGGCAGGTTTAAGTTTTTAGATCAACCTACTAACTTTCCCCAGTCACTTAGGTCGAAATATTATCGATTATAATAGTAATTACAATATCGTTACTGATAAAAATATAAATAAAAAGCAATCAGATTTAAGTGTTTGTTATCATTGTCTTGATATCATCTGATGCATCTTATGATTTTTCTTTTTCTTTTATTATGGAAAGTTATTTTTTAAAATTAATTTCTAAAAGTTATCATTGTCAACATCGCATTAAAATCGATGCTCTTTTATTTCATTCTCATAATTCAGAGCAGCATTAAATCTGTTTATCGATTTTTGCTTTAATATTTTTGAAAATAATTTTCGTTGGATCGTCTTTACTTGGTTCCCGCATTTTTATTTTGATAAATATCTATTTTCAACCGAAATTTCAGACAGATAAAATTGGATCGAAATTTATGTGCTTGAAACAAACATTGGCCTTAGTTCCCAAACTCGCCGCGGGATGTCTCTGCTTTCAATAGACTTGGTTTTGGTCGTGATTCGTCTGCTTCAAAGTTCTTCACTATCTCAACGAAAGAGGACGAACAATTTCACTATAAGTAAAGCAATTTCACTATGGAGTTGTAACATTTTATCAGATTGAATCTATTTATTATTGTGTGTGATGTTACACAATAACAAGAACTGTAAAAGAAACAAAAGTTCCCCTAGGAAACTCAGGGGAAAAACAGGAAGTCAAGAGGAATGGGTCCTTGAATGAAGAGATGGGGGTTGTGTTCACATGACCGAGCTACTTCTTCCACAGCCACCGAACAACTCCTAATGATGTAAGAATATTTTTTTTCCTATTTAAATAACTTAAAAAAAGAAAAAAAAAATATTTATACCCTTTTCTTTTAAATCCTACTTTTAATTTGAAATATTACTTTATTAATTTTGTTCAGAATTGTTTTCTTTAAAATGTACAATACTAACTTTTAATGTTTTTTGCTTAAAATTGTTATAAAAGTTACTTATAATTTTATAATCGCAAATTGCGTCGAATTATAAAATGACGTAGTAACAAATAAAAATAAAACAATAAACAATCAAGAAAATCCCTGTACATTCATGAAGTTTATTGTTACTCTAGTAAGTTGAAATAGATAGTTGGTTTACTTAATTTGTTATTTATAAATTTTCCTCGAAAATCTTACAAAAACACGAAAAACCAGAAAAGGTTATTAAAATAATTTAACAATGAAATTCCACATTCTTTTCTGAATTGGCAAAAACTTACATTAAAATTTCGATTTAAAAAAAAAAAAAAATGGACTGAATTTTGTAAAATCGATTATTACAAAAATCTAAAAAGTTAACAAGAAAATGACAAAGTGACATCTTTTCTTTCTTTATTTTTGATCGAAGTCTTACTGTTCCACTTTCTCTCTTAGTTGATCTTTTCGTCCTCTTGTCTGCTTTCGTCTGTTTATCTGTTTGAACGCGCGCTAAGCTAAAAGGGCTGGAGGGATTTCTAGAAAATTTGATAAGTTTCCCAAATTGAAATATATTGGACAATTATTTAGGTCTGTTCTCATCCCTCAGACATGACTTCAGGAAATCCCTCGCTGAAATGACTGGACTGATTTTTATAAAATTTGGAAAATTGCTTATTTATGATTCAACCTATCAACATTTTTTTTATCAGCAATGTTGATCTCCACATGGCCCCTCCGATCCTGAAAAATACCCCCCCCCCCCAGTGATATATAACAATCCACAGACCTAATTCCACATCTATATATATAATTTTTTATATTTATGTAGCCTATAAGAGTTTTATTTACAGGAAATATATTACACGGATTATGTAAGGATTGTAAACAGATCCTCAAACGAATTGGAGCAGAAGGGACTTTTAGAAATAGACTGTATATCTTTGATAAATATAACTCAAATGTAGAACTTTAAAGCAAGGTTTAGATTAGTAACAGGAGGACCTCTGTTGATTTTGATGCCTATAGGATTCATAATGTACCTTCGAAACTTGATCCACTAACTATACCTTTAAAAACACATTGCTTTTCACAGAGTATTTTAAAACTTTGTTTCAAATTCAAACGGCAACTAAATAATCAAGACAGGTTTGAGGGAACTTCAAAGAAATCCAAATATAACAAATCTCTTTAAAATCAATAAACAAATTAAGGAAATGAAGTGTAGAAATTGGAGTTGTGGTGGTTCCAACTTCTTTTTTTTTTAACCGAATCCCTGTGAAGTGAATCCATGTTTAAAATACTCTAGAAATGAAAACAAACCAACAAAAAGACGAAGAACAGGCGGAACTCGAACAGTGAACAAATAAACGTAAAGAAACCGAAAAATGGACGAAGCTTCTACCTTTGGACGGATATCCTGGTAGACCACGGAACTGATTCAGATCCGGTATCTAAAGGTGGGCAAAAAGAAAGATATTTTAGTGATAAACATCGTAAAAAAAGAAATATATAAATTAATCCAACGTAGTTCAGGTGATACAATCAAAGCAATCTTATCTTATCCTTATTTATTTCTTTTTTTAACAAATAACTGCAATTGATAGTTTGTGATTTTTTAACTCAAGATTATTCTAAAACATGATTATTCTACGCCTAATTTAAAATATTCTGTGCTGGTTGGGATTCATTATAATTGAAAGCTAATATCTTAGATGTAACGAAATTGTTATAGCAAATCTACAAAGTACGTAACTAAATAAATAACCTCGTTGAATTAAATAATAATAATAATAATCCCTTTTTTTAGTCAATTTCTGTAGTAGGCAAGTGATCAGTCAGTCAGTCTCTGTTTGTGTGTTTGAATGTCCTTACGAAATTAGTTGTGAATCAAATAGTTCTGCAAACAGGTATTCCAAGAGTAGGGACGATCTATTATGTATTCTTGTCAGCGTGGTTTTATATATTTACAAGTTAATCTGATTTACAGAATTTAATTAAATATTGAGGGTTTCGTTGCTTCTTTTCAGAACAATTTAAAAATTCAGAACATGAAAAAGTTTCACTGTTTCCATTCAGTGGATGTTTCAATTTGAAAATAAAAATTTTTTTTTTTCGTTTTCGCGGCTTTAAAAATAAATAAATAAAGATTTAAAGAATAAACTTTTTAATAAAGTAGGCTTTAAATTCTTTTGAAATTCTTGCAATTCATTAGTGATCTTTCGCTCTCTATTGTTTGTCACTTCAGCTACACATATAAGGCCAAAGAATTGGTCGTGAAGACCTAAAGGGAAGGGAAGTGTAGGCTCCATGATTCTGGGACGAAGAGTAGGTCTGGAAGATCGTCTTGTTCGCATTGAGAGAGAGGCTGAGTGAATGCTGGGTTTCGTTTGAACTCACCATGAAACAAAGAAAAAAAAATCCTTCAATCCCCGCCTCGGATGAAATCCGGCTTCTCAATCCATTGACAACATGTACCATTTTGAGCTTATCTTCGTCTCTTTTATTGTTAGATTGTTGGGAGAGCGACGCTAGGGAATTGCCTAAAACCTTGTGTTTAGCGAGCTGAGCGACAAAATTCTTAGTAGAACATTTTATCGTAAAAAAATAAATGTTTAATTATTCATTATATACAAATTACAAATTACAAATGGAATATAATCACCAAACTATCACATTTTAAAAGCTATGCGTATTTTCATATAAATAAAGAATTAGTTTTTATAAAGCCATTATATGACTTACATAATTTTTTAAGCCATAATAAAGTTTAAATTTTTAAATCATTAGCATAAAAAAAGTCAAATCAGTAATTATTTTATTATATATAAATATATTAAATACACATTAAAAGTAAACTGCAATAAAATATGTTTTAGCTTAAGTAGATAAGCTTAAGCTTGATAGACTAATTCATTGATTAATTCTATTTTTTTTTATTTTTTTTTGAGTTAATACTATTTATATACTGAAGTACTTCAAATATGACTTTTCTGATGCAAAATTTTGTTTATAAAGAATCATACACATTAGTTCTACTTTAAGAAACTTTGATGTTAACGTAGAAAGTATTTAATATATAACATTAATTGTCAATGGAATGCTATAATATGAAATCTTAAATAAAAAAAAAAAAAAGAAACTAAGAAATAACTTAATAACTTTGTTATAACTTAAGTAATAACTTTGACAATCATTCAAAACAGCAGTGGCAGAAATTACAACTAATAAAGGAGCAATAAGTTAAGTCGTTGAATAAACAATACAGTTAAAAGCAAAATTTAACGCCAATAATAATTTTTAAATTAAGAAAAAAAAACCAAACAAACACACAAATGGACAGTAAATATGCTTTCGCACACTGAGCCAAACATCAAGGGTAAATTCTGCTGATGATTCCTAATAAGGATGCAACAGCTGTTCAGAATTCCCGTTGATGTTGGCTCAATGTGCGAAGGCATATTTACTGTCCATTTGTGTGTTTGTTTTGTTTTTTTTCTTGATTTATAAATTATTATGGACGTTAAATTTTGCTTTTCATTGCACTTATGATGTTTCTTATTTATATTTAAATTCCTTAGTGTCTTTCAGTGAAAGGACGAGGGATTAATACTGTGGATTTCACAGGATTATTTTTTAATTGATTGTTTTTGTTCTAACCGGCCATTCCCGGGAGCGAGAATGGTTTGTGTTTAACTTTCGCGCAGTCTGAGTCAAACATCAAGAGTAAATTCTACTGATGATTCCTGGTTAGGATGAAACAGCTGTTCAGGATTCCCGTTGATGTTGGCTCAGTGTTCGAAGGCATATTTACTGTTCATTTGTGGTTTTCTTGATTTATAAACAATACAGTTATTAATACATAAATAATCAACAATGACATACAATGTAAATAATTTTTTGAATGTAGTCTGTATTAAATATTGTATTAATCATTACTTTTTTAATTATTTATAATAATTTAATATTTCTCTTTTGGATTTAAAATTACTTAAACTTTAAAGGAAATACTACTAATAATAAATTTTTGATTCCTGCATCGATTTGTTAGTTCTTATATTAGCTCTCATATTAGTTCTTAGTTCCTTAAATAACTTCCTGTTGAATCTTACAGACAGGAATAGGATTCGAAGGAGATACCGATTAGGAAATTGTTCGCGGAAACTGATGATCTTGAAGGATGTTTTGAACTACTCTGATTACTTTTTCCCCCTCATTCATTCATTTCTCATTTTATCCATATCCGTTATTGTTTTTTTTTTTGTTATATATGTATATATATATTATAAAAAGATAAAGATGCTATTAAAATGCAAAAAAAAAAAAATATAATTGACATGCCAATTTTTGAAGACCTGAATGTTAAGATTAAAGTTGTTAAAATAAAAATTCATTCATTAAGAGTTTTTCTTTCAGTTATGTGGAGGGTTTTTGGTTCAAACCTCTTTAACTACTGGTCCTATTTTTACCAAAATCAAAATGGATCTCACTGATGAGCACCAAGATTATCTAAGGAAGTTTCTAGCTTTGTAGGACAAATAGTTTTTTGAGTAACGGACGGATAATGAAGGATGATATTAACAGTTGTTTTTGATTTATTCTACTAATATTTGATGTTTGATTGAACTTACAAGCCTGTGGTAGACTAGCCTATAAATAATTTCTATTAATCTAACTTCTTTTTTATTATTTAAGGAGATTTTTATAGAAAAAGATTACATTATATTATAATATATTAAAAAGAAGAATAAATTTAATTTGAAGGTGTGTTTCTGCTGAAGCTCGTTAATCGAAATAGATATTGTTTGAATCTGTAATTGTACGAATTAAAGTACGGACAGGGAAAGAAGAATCGCCAAATATGCAGAAAACAGATCACTTAGTTGATCCTGGAACTCATTGCTGCAGAAAGCAATATGGCGGCATCATAAGAATGGGATTACTGTAAAGCCTGCACAGCCAAGGTAGAGGAATAATCTGGAACGTTTTCTACTATTTTAAGAGTCAGGGGTGATGGAATATGTATTTCTGAATTACTAGGAAGATCTGTTATTTCTACAAATTTGTTCCATTTGACGATGAAGAGAATTATCAACGAGAGAAAAACAATGCACATCGTTTTTCTCGCCTGGGAATTTTGTTTTCCTTGTCCGAAGTCACATTTGGATATCCGAAGCCATATTTAGATTATATTTATTAAAAAATGTGAATAATATAAAAAGAATAATAACAGTACAAAGACATTGTTAAAGATGCAAAGAATAAAAAAAAAAAGAAAATCGAAAATCTTGTTCTCTTCTACTTTGCTTTGCAGAAATGTATAAAATAGTTACGATGCTTTGCAATAGAGATCGCTGAGTATAGTTGGAATTAGTAATCCATAACCCACGATTTTCTTCTTTTTTTGTGTCTCGTACAATTAAGTTTCAATAACAAAATAGTAATTGCAAAATCGAACAAATTAATACAATAAATTATTGATATTACAAACAAAATCATGATCTTCATTTAACTCGTTATGATAAGAACAGGAAATGTAAAAAGGCAAAAGAGATTTACTAAATGTAATCAAACACGAAATCTGATGAAGAATTTTCGTAGTTCGAAACTGTCGGGACTTTTGTTTTTAATTATTAATGTTTGTTGTTGAATAAGGGTTAGGGTGGAAACATTATTCACCTTTTCCCAGAACCGTGATTGGTCATCAAAGGAGTGCTAATCTACTGGTTTTTCCCAGCATTCGTTTGTCAACTAAATCGTTTTGTCAACTAAATTAAATGTAAACAGATCGAGAATAAAACAGCAGTTAAAGTCATCTCCAATTAAAACAATTAATATGTGGATTAATAACAAAACCGAAAGGTTGGCAAACCTGTCCATACAAGATAATATTTGTAACTGGAAGGTCCTGAAAGAACTTGAAGCCTCTTTTTGTTTTGTTTTTCACGAAAACAATGTAAATGAAAGCGTCCACTTATTTTCTAAATTGTATTATCTGTTGAATGTAAATAACAGATTTTTTTTTTTATTTTTCATTTTTTTTTAATCAGAAATATTAATAAATATTTAAGTTATCTGAATCCAATTGATTTTAGTTATATTACAGTCTGCGCAAACATTAAGAGGCTTAACAAACAGACTTATAACCTTTGTGTAAGACAGCCACAGTATTAAATTTGTAATGATTTTGTATGAGAATTTTTGTTACCTCACACTATAATACCTTAAAACTTAAAAGTTAGTTCTTCTCTTATACTTAAAAGAGCATGGCACGTTTCATGAAGATCCCTTCAGTAAATCAAAAGTTATTAAAACCCTCAGTTTCCTTGGAAATTAGGCTAAAAAAATTAGACGTAACAAGACAAAATTTAATGTGCATGTTTTACAGTATTTTTTTTTTATTTACATTACAAAAGGCATACCTTGTGTTCCACAAGTATTCCACAAGGCTTACAGAAGTAAGTTGAGAACATTATAAAAAGAAAGCATAACAGAAACAAGCAAAACGCAAACAACTAACAAGGGTAGTATGAAGAGAGAGAAGAGAAAGAAAAAAACAACAAAAAGCATTAACATGAAAAAAACTACTACAATACACCACTGAAATAAGCAGAAAACAAAGAAACAGATTAAAAACAAAAATAGAGAAGGGACATAAATATGCTTTCGCGCCTTGAGCTACCATCCACAAACACATCCATAGATGGAATTTGGTACCTCTGTTTCGTCCTTGCTAGGACTAATCAGCCAAATTTATCCTCGATGATATGCTCAGAAACGCGAGAAAGATTGCGGATTCCTTTCCTGCTCCCGGAAGTGGGATCCCATTAAAGCAAACAACAGTAAAAAATTCCCTGTAATATATAAGATTTCAAATCCTTTATCTGAAAACTACCAGGATCAAAAGGAATTAAATCAAAGAACCAAAAAACACAAAGACCAAATGAGCATTCTCAATTTTTCATATTTAACATTATAAAAAACAGTTTAGAGTCAGAAGATTGTCGAGGATTATTCCTAGAAACTTCTCCTCCGTATGGATCTACGATTTCATTAATCCTTCTAAGAGTTAGCGGGGGTCGAGCGGTGAACTGGCCTTTCCTTTCAGTTTCGACCTTCTAGTTCTCTATAGCTTGTGCTTCTCACCCCCGTTGAAGTAAGATTTACTTTATAAAAAGCTGGAAATCGTTATTCTATAGAGAAGATTTTTATTAAAATGCAGTGAATTCCAATTCATTTCCCTAAATAGTGCTTTGCCATATATTGTCCTCAAAATGAAAGATGACCGGCGGAAGTTTGAACTGCGCAGCCCTTCCGGTAGCTGATCAATTATGTTTTCCTGTCACAATGGATGACGTAGTCTGTTTTCACTGAGAAAGACATGTTGAAAACGCCAAATTAAAACTTCTCTCGACTATTCAGCGTTATTTCAATACCAGTTGCTAACAATAAGTATTTATATAAATAAATATATATATATATATTATTTATAAATACAATGCTCTTTTGCAAAGTAACAAGCGATTAGCACAATGGCGGCGTCCTTTCATTCAATCAGACGGACGTGCCTGACCAGACTAATCGATGATACATGCGCAGATCTCACAAAAACAGGGCGGCCACCATTCATTGGGAGGACAATAAGTAAATAGTGCTTTTGTTTTCTTTTGTAGTCTGAACCTTGGTCATTTTTTTATTTCGAAGTTCTTACATAAACATCAGTAATCAGACAGTCTCTTCATTCTACTGCTGCCAGATGTAGTAATGATCAACTCTATAACGTAAAGGTTAAAAAAAAAAAACTTAAAAATTTCTGTAAAGCAAAAAAAATAATTTCTGTAAAAACTTAAAAAATTTAATATTATTTTTTTTGAAAATATCCTTTCAGTTAATTTTTTTATACTTATTTCCTTAGATGCCCATCTGGAAGTTCTCAGTGACTTAATGATGGAATATTCTGGAAGGACTTGGTGCCTAGGTGTGTTTACGTTTTTATTTTTAAGCTGTGATTTAAGTTTTTGTAACAAAGAAGAAGTGAGAATTATTGACTGGTCGAACATAGAGGCTGATCTCGACCAATGGCTGAAATGCCGTCCTTTGGATCGATGCAACGCTACTGGAAGACCACCGTCAACCACTGTAGCTCCGTCCCTGATGTCTGCGGAGGACTTTCTACGGACACCGTGCTTCTGCGACGAAGACTGTTTTCCGTACGGCGATTGCTGCCTGGATGCGGCCGTCAGTGCCTGGAACTCCGACAAAGATCCCGAGATGGACATCTGGAAATGTGACAGAATGATGGGAACACAAGAGGTAAAAACTAACATAATATCTATTATCAATATCAATTGTAAGATATGTACATAATTTTTTTTTTAATTTAAGTTTCAAAATATTAATATCACAGGTTCTGAAAGAAAATGAAGCCTTCTTTCCTTAATATCTTATGTTTTATGACTTTATTTAGTTTTTCTTTTAATCGTAAAAAAATACAACAAAAGGTATTCGGTTTTTTTTCCTTTACATTCTTATATCTGAATACAAACGGTAAAGATTTTTACAATTTTCTGAAAAATTAATCAAATCCAGATATTATTTGCTGAAATTGTGTGAATCAATTAATTTTCATTTCCTTAAATCTCGCGCAGGCTTTAAGCGGTTTAAGTTAATATAGTTTGTTTAAGACTTTCATAAAAACCCACTGTTCCAGTTTAAATCCTTTTCTAGGGGAATTTTTGTCGCCTTCTCGAGCTAATTTCTAGATAATTTCTAGATAAGGAAAAAAATTAAATGTAGAAGTCCTTAATTGTTCTTAGTGGTTCAGATGCACTGAAAACCTGGCCAAAACCTCGAAAATGAAAGTTGTAAAAACGGCTTGAGATCAAGCTAGTTCCAGAGAGGAAGGTCCATTTATTCAAAACTACCTGCGGTGGCAAAGAACTCACACACCCCATCAGTTCACTCTCGAATACGATGCGTACAGTGACTATTTAAAATTTGTGATTTTTTTTCTGTTTTTTTTTTTTTCTGGCAGAGATTCAACTTTTTCAATACTTTAGCCGAAGTATTTTTTTTTGGTAAAATTAATTTCTTTCGTTAATTTTAATATTTGGCTGAAATCTAATGCCTCAGACTTTTTACAATAGGATGACGTAGTTTTGTCCTGAAGGAGTAGTGAGACATGATACTGTATAGGTCCTTTTGTTGAGGGATTTCCTCACTCCGGGATGAGATATAATCTCGAAATTTCGGCCCCGTGCCTCGGGCCTTCTTCGGGAGATGTTTTAAAAGTTAATCACATAAAGGTGAACGCATAACGAACGACTTCCGTCGTTGGTTTCTCGGGAGAGTTGCTCATGTCGTTGGTCCCGAGCAAATGGTGACTGCAGTCCTATACAGTACAGTAGGGTGACCTACACAGTAGGGTGACGTCTCTATGGAGGGTTGTCAATGGGTGGTAAATGATGTTATTTCCTCGATTTATTATAACAAATTGACTTAAGCATTATTAAGTTGAGTTTCTTTTTTCCTTGTTAAGTTGCTTACGTTTTCTAATAATTCAAGGTTTGAACTTTTGCTCCTTTTCACTCCTTATACTAAAAAAAGTGAAAGACGTTGGTGTCTGCTCTTAACTAAGTTTGGCGTGAATTTTAACAAGTGTTTAAAAATGTTTCTACTCATTATTACAGACATGGATTCCTGAGTCAGCGAAAACAATACTACATCAAGTCCCTGCAGGAACAGAGAAGGACAATGACACTTTCTCATTGCAAAAATTACTTTCCTAGGAAAGCAAGACAATAATTTATATAAATTTAAGGTTTGCAAAGGACTGTACAACATTCAGTATTTTGAATAAATTAAATTTTTCGAAACATTCGATAAGCAATTATTTTACAATAACTCAGACACAACTGGAAAGCAGTTTCTACATGGACTATGGCTACAAAACTACTTTTTCCAGAGAAAGAAACCCTGAACGTAATCTTCCCATTGGTTGTTATACAAATTAATGATAAGAAAACATCAACACAAGAAAGTGACGTCATTACCATAAATAACCACTTATTATCGAGGAAGCTGAAATTTTACTGCTTAAGAAACATTCTGTCTTTTTCAATACCATCCCAACTACGCAGATATTCCAAAGTTTATACATCAAATACATTCTCTTTTCAGTAGAATTTTTACTAAATTGGAGACATTAAATTTAACTTAATCCCCCGCTATCTTTCCTTCCTATTTACACTCACGACACCATACGGTTACAATTGTAACTACATAAAAAAAAAAAAATAATCGTAAAAAGAATAGAACCTGAAACCAAAGCACGTTTTATAGTTAAAACGTACAACAGCGCTTCACATTTGGCTTTTGAAGTGAAGCAAACTCTTCATCCAAAGGAGTTAATCAAAAGTTTTTCGTTTTATTCAACTTAATTTTTAGTTGAAAATTTGTTTCGAATTCACTTTCTTTCGTTTAAAATTCGTTCTTCAAATTTTGTACAAACAGACTAAAGCTAGAGAATATAAAATTGAACAATTCAGGTTTTAAAACAGTAAAACACAAAAGTTTTGGCTAAAATCTACCTTGTAATGAGTGTGCTTCCTAGGTAACCAAGGCTCATGAAATTAATCAGTCTGCGTTTATGTTTGAACTATTGAACTGCTGGATAGAGCTTCTTCAAACTTGGTATGTACATTTAACCAGATGTGACCAGATATGAATTAATCTTTTCAATTGAAGTCTTTTCCAAGCGGGTCTTTATCGAAAAATTAGCATGAAAAGGCGATGAAAAGCATTGGAACCTGAACAGTGGAGTTTTGTCGGTGTCTTTTTCAACAATGGTATTAATTAGAAGATTATTAGAGTATTATTAATAAGAATAAAAATAAGTAATAAAAAACAATTAATATGAAAAACGGAAAAACAATAAAAATGCACTTGCATTTTCATCGTTTTTCCGTTTTTTATATTAATTGTTTTTTTATTTTTTTCCAATTCGTGTCAAGTTTGGTACGATTTCAACTTCAGTAATTTTCTATTTGTTCAACTTCAGTCAAGTGGATTTACATTATATTGTTTTTTTCTTCAGAAAATGAAATCTTTGTTTTTATTCATCAGAAATTGAAAGTTAAAAATAAATCAGGCTTTTCATTTTTCTCCCGTTTTTATGATTCACCAAAAATAAAGAACAAACAAACAAAGAAATTTAAAGAAAAGCTTTTTAAGGAAAGTAGGCTTAAAATTCTTTCTCGAATTCCTTGTTCATCTATCATCGTAATCTTGTACTCGATATGAAAGTTTAAAAGAGCTTCCATCTGTTAAGTGTTTGCTACATATTGACTAATTTATAAACAAACACTTGAACTGACTTCCTGTATTTTCGTAGCTGTTCCAAATCTCCAGTAGAACACTTTTTTTTTTCCAAATATATTTTTCATTCAGAAACGTTTTCCTCCATTGTAGATCAGAGAAGATGGAAAATACAGAATTTGTCGAAACAATTGAAAAAATATTTCTTTATAGATTAAACCTGCTCTTCTCAAAGTTTTGATTATCCGGTAGCCCCTACTCTTCCCTTTGATATTAAGCAAACAAAAAAAAGTGACCCCAAATTTCCTATAATAATGGACATGGGGGTGTTTCTATTCAAGTTTACTTGTATATTTATTCATGCATTATTGTTACTTAATTTAAGAAAAAATGCAACAACTTAAAATAAATAATAAGCGTAAAAGCATTACACTTCGAAATTGAGACATCTTATACCTTTAATATAAAAAAATCATATTTAGCATGCTGGTCAATAATTACAAAAACTGCATTATAAAATTAAAATTAAGTAATTGCAAATATGCAACTACACAAAGTGTAATAGGAAAAAGGCTGATGGATATTTTAATAACTGGTGTTTATGAATTAGAGGCACTTACAATTATTACTCTATGAGAGATAGTATATTAATAATTTGTGAATATTTTCAAAAAAAAAATTCCTGAATAAATTATTCCGTGTTAGGTTGCTGGTAGCCTATGTTTTAAGAATAATTGGCTTAGTTTTAAAAAAGAAAGTAAAAAAAATGTTTTCAGCTATTTTAATATATAAAAATGAATGTTTGTTCCATATACGTTCCTATACCATTCATCAGATTGCGATGAAACTTTGGTGAGTTGTTGTGCGCACGTCCGCGAAGGTTTTAAGACACTTATTGGATACACAATAACAACTCAATATACCATTATATTGATGCTATAAATAACATCTTCTTCAATCTTAAATACAAAAAATTTTTAATAACGCAAATTTTCGGAAAGTTTTTTCGCCTTTCTTTCTCAAGCTCAACGTAATAATTCCGCAACAAAATAGAAAAACAACATGAATTTAAGAAATACGTAACATATCCAGTATAAACCCCTCAAGAAGTCTACTCTTCAATAAAATATATATTATTCATGATTAGGAAATAGAAATTAGAAATTGATTGTTAGAAATTAAATTCATCAAAATGCATAATTTCAAGTGATTTCGAATTAATTACATCCTCAGCTAAATTTACAAATTTTTCATCGACATCTACCCCTTCGTTTAGTTTCATATTAAGTCCTCTTGTATTTCTAATAAGAATGCATTCTATCATTTTCCTTGTGTTTTTGTTTTTCTCTATGTATAAAGTTTTTACTTCATTCTTTATCTTGTGTCCACATTCAAAATAGTAATCAGCAACCTCTGATAAAGTCAATTTGTTTTCTTTCTATATACTTATTATGTTTACTATATGTTCCCTTACTTGCTTTCCCCTAAATAGAATTTCCCACAATTATCACATTCCCTCATACAAATGCCACCCCTACGTCATTTTTGATGTTACGTAAAAATAATTTGAAATCACGTAAAATTATGCATTTTGATGAATTTAATTTCTAACAATCATTTTGTAATTTCTATTTGATAATCATCAATAATATTTACTTTATTGAAGAATAGATTTCTCGAGGGGTTCATACTGGCTATGTACATATTTATTAAATTCATGTTGTTTTTCTTTTTGTTTCGAAATTATTATGTAAGTTAAAGATTGAGAAAAGAAATACGTAGAAGCTTTCCGAAAATTTGGCTCATTAAATATTTAAGAGTGAAAAAGATGTTATTTATACATAATACAATGACTCTCCAAAGAAAACAGCTAAGGAGTAAGTATGGATATTACATCAATGTACCATTGTTAACCAAAACAATAAAAAAATACAAAACTTAAGAACTCTTTTTTGTGTCCACTTCTTTTCCAAAATAAGTAAATAAATAAATAAAAAAAAATTCCAATTAAAGAAATTCAATTAAAAAGAAAAGAAATACAATTCCCATGAGAAGTTAAAGAAAATATTTAGAGAAAGTGATATTTAGAATTAATATATTTATTTAGAACTGATTTATTTATTTAGAAATAATTTATTTATTCAAATTGTTTATGTAGAGTAACCTTAAATCAGATATAACTTTTCTTATTCTTCCAGTTGACAGGAATATCACATTACTTCCTGCGAAGGAACTCGAGGAGATGAATAAAAAAAAAAGATATTTTTTTTTTTTGTAATTAGCAGGAATAATAAATTGAAATAAGGAAATAAATACTAACTTTTTTATCCTTGAAATCAATGCTTGGTTGGTTTGAGTCTCTAGTGAAGATGTTGTGTTAGTTAACCCTCCCCCACTCAAAGGCAGATGGCGTTGAGGGGATGAAATGCACTTCCCTACCCTTCCTCTCATCCTTCAACCTTTCAAGGGACTAAAGAAGACACATTTTTTCCAGCAAAAACTATTAGGATTCAGTTTAGAAGCTGACGTTCTACAAATTAAACTTCATTTTGCCAAACCTATCTTCTGAGAAAATGATAGACCAGCAACTTATTAAGCTTTACAGCAACCTCCCCCCCACGCCCTCCCAAAAAAAAAAAATAATAATAAAAATAAACAAGTTAGAGGAAGGGATTCTTGATGTTCGTTTTTCTTTTCTTTTTATAAGTAACGTTTCATTTTAATAAAATACATTCTTGCGTTTAAAATCAAGACGCTATATCGTGAATGTATTTCATATACTTCGGTCACTTTATATACCTGATATCTAGAAGTTAAAACATTGTCTTTAGCCATCTTTTTGTACCGAATATTAGAGATTGTTTTTAGTATATTTTCCCATGAAGGCGAGGCTCCGGAGATCACTCAGTCAGTGTGTGCGTGTCCTTATTTAATAGAACCACTGAATGGACCTTCTTGAATCTAAGAGGGCCTAAAGCAGGGCTTCAAGTAATCAAATCTATTTTTAGACTATTTCCTAGTCTCATCCGATCACTCAGTCTGTCTATGTGCATAAGTCAAGAAGGTGTCAAAAATTTCCGTAGATTGGCATAGGAATTTAAATAATGCATTTCTATTTTATTTTTATTAACATTTCCTTGTTTTTCATAATAGGAAGTAATTCTTAATTCAGTTATTTTCCCAATGTTTGATATGACTAAAATTAATCGATTTAAAAAATTATGAAATGCAGATTTAATTATTATTTATTTTAGAAATGGAATATTTGTATCATTTGTATCAGTAGAAACAAACAGTAGTTCTTTAAGGAATTTCTGTAGACTTTTGAACAACATCAGCATCCAAGCAATCTGCAATTGTACCAAATTTCAGCTTTCTATGTTAACAGGAAATTGAGAAAGTATTTTTAAATAAATATATCATTAGGTTCTTAATAATATTTACGCTTGTACTGACCGTCACTTGAAATGTTAATAATTACAAATATAAATACAACATAAGATTCTTCAGCAATTTATAATCATTTCTATAATTTATATCTGTTCTAGTAAAATTCTGACATTAGGGTAAATGAATTCAGACAGGATAAATAAATTATCTAAAGCTTATTTTTACAGTTCATAGCATTTAATAGTATCAGAATTAAAAAAAAATATATATAATTAAATCGCGGCGTCAAATTGCATTTATCCATTTTCTCACTAATGTGGTGCCACCATCGCAATCAGGAATAGATGCAGTGAAATCTAGATACAATTCTAGTGTAAACAAAATCAAAATCTATATTACTAAAATCTTTTATTTCTGTCTGTCTGGAGCAATTATTAATTTCCTGTGAAAAAATTTCTAAAATGAAACGTTCGCGACGGGAATCGAACCTGCAACCCTTTGAATGCGAAGTCAGACGTCCTATCCATTAGGCCACGGGGACTACATTCAAATTATTGTTTCTTATCACTCCCTTTGTGTATGTGTGGCGCAATGAGAGAAGAGCCAGAGAAAAAAAGAAAATAACTCATTAATTTTAGCCTACTAGATTAAAATTTAAATTTCAATGTTCATTTTTCTTTATGGCGCGCGATATCAAATAATGAGTTTATTCAAAAAGGAATAAAATATCACTTTTTGCCATAACCGCTTGGAATCGATTCTTCTTGGATTATCTCATACTTACCAGGGGGAGACAGGAGGATGGCCTGGTATATCTTTAAAATACAAAACATTTTGTAGTAGTAATTCATTTAGTTCATGAAAATTTCCAAATGAAACTAAAATGTCGAAAGAACTTGCCATTTCCGGATATAATTAATAAATTTTATTATTTATTTAGTATATATTTAATAAGTAAGTAATAAGTAAGACCGATTTTTATATATATAGTAATTGTTGGTTGAGGCTTTTTTAATTTAATTTTGGTTATCTAATTTATTTTGTAAGCGTTAAAATTACTTTTTATTCGAAATTTAAATTAATTAGACGTTCATTTTTTTACTAGAAATTAATGAAGAAACGAGTTCATGTTGATTTACAATTTAGTTACTTGACGTCACTTACATTTCGCTGAATCTATTTTTCTTTTTCTTTTCTTTCATCATCAAATGACGTCATATATATTCTCTAATATTTAATCGAAAGGAAAATGTTTGCTGACGTTGATAAAAGATTCTACGAAAATGTTCTGTTGAGTTCATCACAGTTTGAAGGGCGCGAGTCATTCGGATGATGACGCAACTTATCTTATTCGTGGAAGTATATTGACAAAAATTGCTAAATGCTTTTACTGCTATAATTCCTGTTTTAAAATTAATAAAACTTTTCTGCTTTTAAATTCTTGTCTGCTTTATCATGTTTTTGGTCCCAATATTTGAATAAGCATTTCTATTCAACTGAATATTATTAAATCTAATTACATAAAAAGCACTACTTTATTTTTCGAATCTTAATTACAGAAACTATTCACTCCCACGAATAGATGGGAATACTTGCAGTATTTACGCTGATCTAAAAAACTCTTTCCCTCTTTGTTGTTCAGGAACTTGGAAAACTAAGTCCCAATCAGTGAAAACTAAAACCTACTGTTTATTTGTTTTTTGTTTTTCGTTTTTTATTTGGTTGGAACAGAAGATCCTTCTGCCAAAACTATAAATCCTTGTGATAATTGACTAAAAAAAAAAAGAGAGGATGATGTTGTAGCAAAGAGCATGTCGCGAACATGCATGAATAGTAGTCGAAAAAGTGGTATTCCGAAGAGAAATCAACAAGAATAAACAAGTTATGTTTTGGATTTTAGTTACGTTTAGTTAATTTCGTTTTTTTTTTTTTAATATTTCAGATATAACCTCAAAGTATACATTAAAAATTCTTTATAACATCTATTTTTTTAATATGCATGTATATTTTTCCAGTAACATCATCATTAATCTTTGTTTTAAATGTTACAAAGAATCAGACTCCTTTCTAAATAGGATGAAATATATATGTTATTATTAAGAATGCATAGTTCTTCCTTATTTCGTCAAATAGACCATGTCTCCATAAATAAGGACAAAACTTTCAATTTAGTCTAAAAAAAAAGTCCTAATATTAAATTAAATTTAAATTATTTTTTTCATGTGGTCTTTGCATTTTATTAAAGATGGAAAGAAGGAATAATTTCCCGTTTCTCTTCATGACGGATTATTTTTTTTTTTATCAGCATACTTTTTTTTCTAGAAAAGTCACCGTTTGAAGAAACTTTTTTTTTAATTATGAAATTAAAAAAAATAAAACTATCTTTCACATAGTTGTATTTTGAAAGATTTATTTCAACTGTATTTTATATATATATTTTTTCTTAACACTACTAGGAAGAAAAAGATTACGTGGGCTGAAAATAGACACGCAAGTTAGAAAAAGAGAAAAGTCTTCTCAAACATTTTCGATCGTAATCATGCTTCTTGATGCATTGTTTACAAAAATAGATTAAAAGAAATAACAAATTTTACGTGTCTAAAAATTCAACAAAATGGTAACTACTGAAGAAACAAAAGAACCAAAAAGATTTCGCACCTCAAGCTAAGCTCTTTTTTATAGCATAGACAAAATTGACTTTTTTGTCTGTTTTTGTATATTTTTGATTGTGTTTTCCTTTTGTGGGGTCCCGCTGCTGGGAGCGAGAGTGGGATTCTTATGTGTTCGCATCATCAGAGCCCGTTATCGGTAGAGTTTGTCAGGCTGATGAGTCCTAAAGAGGTTGAAATGACCGTCCCACCGGTGACAGCTCAAGGTGCGAAATCTTTTGGTTCCTTTGTGCCTTCCGCAGTTACCATTTGTAGATTTAAAGATATAATTGCATTTCGGGGGTGCGGAGGATAATTTTGCTTTTCGAAATACAATATGCAGAATCACGTTCCCCTTTTTTCTTCGAGTAGAACGTAATAAATTCCTAAAAGTATAAAATATTTATATATTTTTGACTGTATATTCTCTTACTAGATCGTTAGCCTAAAAGAAATGACCACAGGAAAATCATTTTTTTTCTTCTGTGTGTGAGTATGTGTGTTTATATGCAGGCGTATTTCTCTTAATAGCTTCTGAACCGTTGATTGGATCTTCTTGTAACGGAGCCTGCAAAATAACACTCTGCAAGAGACCACTGCAATAATCCTGCAAGCGACCACTCACTTTTGTATTTAAACTAGCCGGGTACCATCGCTTCGCTCCGGAATCCTTGCATACATAGCATAAAAAAAAAAACTTTTTTTACTTAGTAAAGTAATATCGAGATCGGAAAATATAAGAGTTCCCAGCCCGTTGTGGCCTTCTTCGGATAACTCAGATGTATTGCGGGTTGGCGCCACACACCTACATATCAATGTGTGTGTGTGGTCGGTTCGCACCGAAGTGCGAGCTTCGTTGCCGAAGCATCCGTGCTCCAGGGAGCGCTAGTGTTCCCAAGACGGCGAACCCCTAGCAGACTCCCTAGAATTACAAGGGAAAGATACTGGGGTGGTTTCCCGTGGCCTTCCCCAGGACGCCCTTAAGGAATGACGTCAGACCGAAGAGAAAGTGAAGAAGAGGCTACAACACAGGAAAGGAAATTTTTGAAACATCCATGCTCGCTACCGGGATTTGAACCCGGGCGCTGGCACATTGATCTCACAACAGACCGACGCCTGAGACCGCTCGACCACACCAGCTCGACCACATATCAATAAGGCAACTTTAAAGCGAAAATGTAAATCCTCTTTATTCCCTATCCCGTGGAAATTTCGAAAAATCCGGCCTTATTCCTTGTCTACATCATAAAAGGAACCTCTGTGCAACATTGCAGCTTTCTAGGTCAAAGGGTTTGGGCTGGGCGTTGATGAATCAGTGAGTCAGGACTTCTCTTTTTATATTGGTAGATTTTTTTCGTGTCGGTCCCCGTTAAGGTTCATGAAACTGACGCTATTTTCCATTGATCTCGTGTATGTCACGTGCAACAGCTGTTTTTCTTTTATTTCCTCCACTTCTATTCACTCATGTTTTGAAATGATTCAAGTTAATTATATTTTCTTAACATTAATTTAAACATAAAATAAATAGGCCCAACACACAAATTTAAAACACTAAAAAACTTTTGAAAACAATTAAAGGACAGATATGTTTCGAAATGCCGAAATTGCATTTCTTTTTTGAAACATTTCTGCTTTTTAATTGTTTTTAAAAGTTTTTTAGTGTATTAAATTTCTGTGTCAGACCTATTTATTTAAAATTTCAGCAACACACGTTCAGTTACCCATTAATGTAAACATTTTGCCGATTTAATGAAATTTCCAAAATTGCAATACTTGAAGATACCCTTAGTATATTAATAATAATAAATAATTAATAATTCTAATATTATAGATATTGTGGGCCCGGTAGCCGAGTGGGTAAGGGCGCTTGGCTGCGGGTTGGAGGTAACTGGTTCAATTCCCGGCCTCGGCGGAGGACGGGAATTTTTCCACGCTTCTTTCTCCTCCAAACGGGCCCTAGGGTCTACCCAGCCCTCTATAGAATGGGTACCGGGTTTCTTTCCCGGGAGTTAAAGGCGGGCGAGCGACGGGCTAACTCCCCGTCCTCAACTTTGTCCCGTAGGTTCTGAGCACTGGAGCCTACCCTCCAGTTGCATTGCGCGGTCCTCTGGGCCTGATCGCAACTTTTAATATTATAGATATTATAATTTATACATCATTATATTTTTTTACAATTGAGGCATTTTTTTCGTATTGCTATAAAGATTTAAAAAAAGAAAAAAAAATGAAAGACAAATGGGAATTGAAGGTAAGTAAACATTACGTTTTTTTAGGAACCTTGGCTTAATTATTAATTAAAAAAAAGTAAAAGATTGAAAAACAAAAGATGTGTTTTCGTGTCAAGTGCTTTTTTTAAGAAGCGGTCATATCTTACAATCAAAGAAAAATTAGCTTCTTCTTCTCAACTTTTTTGTTTCTTAATAAAACACTTCAATATTTCATCACAATTCTTTGCATCCCCTTACAGATACCGGAAATTAAATAGAGAGAAAATGAATCATTACAGTTTTTTTTCCTGTTATCATTTGAAGGCAGAGGGGGTCTCTTTGTGTCAGTGGGTGGGTGTCAGTGATAAGCACAGCAACTGGTGGCCAGTTCTTGAGTGATGGACGACCGCAGGGAAAGGAACCGTTCACCTTTGACCTCGAAGGTCCTAAACTACAGTCTACCCCAGATTCCAACAGTGTGTACACTTAATTTAATTGATTCTGACGCTAATAAAGGGAAAAAATGGACGGGGAGGGGGGTTAAAGGGGAGACTTTCTATTGAAAAATACCGAAAATTTTTTGTTTGTTTGTGTCACATTCTCCAGAAAAGATTATTTTTTTTTGGGTTACTTTGTATTATTCTTGCATTAAATAAGAGTTATTAACAGATGAACTATTTTCATTAATATTTTGAAATTCGGCTTTTTAAGTTAAAAATGGAATATTTAGAAGATCAAAGAGTAAACAAATCTAAATTATTTATATTTATTATTTCAATCAATGATTAAGTTTCTTCGTTCATAAGTTGAATGGGAGAAATCAGAGACAAAATATAAGTAATTTGGAATGGAAGGAGCCGTTTTGCTGGTCCTACCCGTTCCAAAAAATAAACTAAGTTTTCTCTTTCTTTTACTTTCCGGTTGAAGTACAATGAAAACAATGGTTCTCCAATCTATTTTATTTAAGTTTAAAAAGTAAACGAATTAATGTTTGTAGGCTTTTAGTTAACTTTGACACTGAGGAGAATAACATTAACTATTAAATAATATGCCTTACTAAAATGGAACATGAAAAAAAAAAAAATATTGGGCATACACATTTTCCATTCATGTTTTGAGTTATCATCAACGGAAGTCTGTAATAGGTGTTTCGTCCTTGTTACGACTCGTCAGCTAGATTTGCCCACTGATATTCAACTCAGAGAGCATCAAAGGCTACGGATATCTCTCCCGAGAGTGAGACCCCAAAAGCAAATAACAGTAGGAAAATCACTGAACAAGTAGAGCCTCTGGCAGCTCAGGAATTCAGTACAATAAGTAAGCAAAGGAACCGAGTGATCTTCAATAGTTTAAAGAAAATGAAATGAAGCATGAAAATAGCAAAACGTTGAGAATGCGCATTTCTTCATTCACGCCTTGATTTATAATCAACTAGTGCCTGGAAGAATTGTTTCTATTGGCTGATGAGCCTAACAAGGATGAAACAGCTGTCCCAGACACTAGTGGATGATAACTCGAGGAATGAATGAAAAAATTGTGTTTTCTAAGTCTTTCTACATTTTGCTAAGTCTCATTTTATGCACCTTAAACTTTCGTATTTGTTAAATGTAATTCAAAAGTTATTTATAAATTAGATAAACACTGTCCAGCCACTTTATTGCATACACCTACCTAGTAGCGTGTTGGGTCTCCTGTAGCCCTCAAAACAGCCTGAATTCGTCGAGGCATGGATTCCACAAGATGCTGAAAACGTTGTTGAGGTATTGTGTACTATGCAGACATGAGTGTGTCACGCAGTTACTGAAGATTTGATGGAGGTGTAGGCCTAGAGTGAACAGCCCGTTCCAGCTCATCCCATAAAACGGGCTGAGATCCGGAGACTGAGCGGGCCACTGCAGCAAGGAAAACTCAACGTCTTGTTCCTCAAACCGTCCCACAGTGATGGGGGCTTTGGGCACCGCCGCATTATCCAGCTGGAAGTAGCCATCTGCCTGAGGATAAACTGTTAACATGTACGGTTGCTCTTGGTCAGCTACGATGTTTAGGTACGCTCTAGCATCCTGACGTGCCTCCAGAGGTATCAATGGACCAATGTGTGCCAGGAAAACATCCCCCACACCATGATACTGCCCCCAGTGGCTTGAAGAGTTGTTGTGAGACACGACGGGTGCAGACATTCATGCTCACAGCAGGGGAGTACCTAATAAAATAATGGCCGGACAGTGTATATCGATATGTATTTATTACATTTAAATCAAATCATTTGAATCATTCTTAAATGTTAATACCATAAATAAGTTTTTATGTAATCATTATATTGTCCAACGAGATATCTAAATAAAAATTAGTTACATGTATTTCTATGTGTTACATTAATTTCATTCAATGAAATATTTAATAATTAGAAATAAATTATTTATGTTTTTCATCTAATCGTGAAATTTAAAAAAAAATTCCATTCTTTTTGTTATCTTCTAATTGCTTTTTTTTAATTTCTTCAATATTAACTATCTTAACAAATCAACAGAAATCACAGTAATATCAATCAGTTGACTAATTAATTGTCTCAACGATAACATATAACTCAACAAAGATTAAGATTTCTCTTTCTTTATTTTATTATTATTCATTTATTAAACTGATTAATTTATTGTCGTAAAAAATGTATCACTTAATTAAGTACTGTATATTACTGGCATTGAAACTATTAATATTTGTTTTGATAATTAATTTACGGATATAATGCATGTCATAACCAAGTGGTTTGCGTTATCTTCTTTACTAATCTATATTACTGAAATCTTTTATTTCTCTGTCTGTTTGTCTGTCCGGTGCAATTGTTAATTAAGTTAGTTTTCCTTACTGAGAAAGTCAGATAATAATTTTTTTTTTCCGCCTTGCATGGGATTCGAACTGAGGACCTTCGTCTTCGCAGTCAGGAACGCTAAACATTGGACTACTGCTGGTCCCCCAATATCCAATCCTACTTTTACTATATTTGTTCGCGCATTATCAAAAATGAGTTCATTCAAAAAGGAAAAAAAATATCACTTTTTGTCGGAACCGCTGGGAATCGATTCTTCTTGGATTATCTCATACATGACAGAAGGGAATGGCATAGTTAATTTTTTGAGTAACTATTGATACGAGTCTAGTAGCCAAGTGGAAGAGTCGAGTTCAATCTGCGGTTAAGTTGGTAATTTTTCCCCGCTGAATTCTTCTCCAGACGGACCCTAGAGTCACCCAGCCCTCTGTAGAGTGAGCACTAAATTTTTTTCCAGGGGATTAAAGGCAGGGGCACCTTCGGTTGGTCAGGAAACGTCAGAAGTCATGATCCCTAGGGCCACGTAGATCTGAATACTTTAACTTAACACAACGAGAACCGGGAAAGAGAGCAATGGAAATTTTCAAAAATAAGAATTATAGTATTTTTATTTTTATTTTATTATTATTTTTTTTTGATATCTCCAATACTTATTTACATATTTTAAATGATTATAAATGACATTCTAAAGTATAAAAGTATTTTTTTTAATATCTATTTACAAAATCTTTTCAATAATTTCTTAAATTTCTAAAAAAAAAAAAATGTTTAATATTTAAAAATGAAATGTTGGTCTTCCCGAGAGTACAAGTGAATGTAGAAACTTTTAAAATTGCTTAAGAAATTTGAAATAAGAAAACTTTTCTCAAAGTTATTAACGGGATCATGAAAATAATTCAGAAGCAAGCTTTTATTTTTTATTAAGATACGAGCTGTGCCCCGCGGTGTCACTGGCGTTAAATTCGGCCCATCTCGGTAATGTTCGGTTCTCGTCGCGCAGCCAAGCCGCCGTCGCCACACCCAATGGTTAACGTTTATGTTTACTGCTCCGCTCCTATTGGTCGTAGCGAGATATTATATAGCCAATAACCTTCCTCAATAACGGGCTATCTAGCGCAAAAAGAATTTTTCAAATCGGACTGGTAGTTCCGGAGATTAGCGGGTTCAAACACACAAACTCTTCAGCTTTATATATTAGTATATAAGATTATTTAGAAATTAATATTTGTTTCTCTCGCAAGATGTTGCCACCCGCATCATGTTTCTTTTACTTTTCCACAGAAACTACTGAAAATTTATATATACCGCAGATCATTTAAGTATTTAAAACATATACAGTAAAACCCCGTTATTACGCTCGTCAAGGGACCATGACCTACAAGCGTAATAAGCGGGATAGCGCTATAGACGGGAAATGATTTATGAGATGGGGAAAGATTTGGACACCATTTTACGGAAAACATACATGATTCTACAATAGATTTAGTGCAAATATGAGCTTATTTCCTATTAAAAAGATCTTTGATTGTGGTTTGCCGTGTGTGTGTGCTACTGTTATGAATTACGACATTTTCAATGCGATTGAGGTAACTATTAACGTCAATTGATACACCACTAGGAGCAATACTAATATATTTTCGGAGCAGATTTAGTGCACACTACTTTTTTACGTTTGCAACCACCCTTCGCTGCATCGGTAATTGCATCCGTGTTTTTCATTATTGTTCGCAGGCTGGACGAGGGAATTCTTAGAGATTCTGCGAAATCCCCCTGACTTAATGTAGAATTCTCGTCGTACTTCGGAGAATTTGCAATTTTTCACTTATAGAAAGGGATTTCCGTTTCGACATTTTGCACAACTGTATCACAGACTAGCATTTCACAAGAGTTCAAAGATTCCCTCCTATCAGGGAAAAAAAAAAAATCTTAAAAAGTGTTACATTTCTTTTCGATACAAAATTTCCGATATCAAAAAGCGCTACAAGCGGGATTTGAAGCGTTATAAGAGGGTAAAAGTATACAGAGATATATAGAAAATTCCAGGGACCGAATAAAAAGAGCGTAAAGAACGGGATAGTGCTATAAGCGGGAGCGTTATATCGAGGTTTTACTGTATAAGCAAAATTTCATTTTCTAATGGAAGTGTTATTGTTGTTTTTAAATTTTATTTTAGAGGTAGTTGTTGCTGATAAATTAAATGTCAAAGATGATAAGAATGACTATTGGGACATGTTTTTTTGTTTCAAATATGGGATAGAAATGTATCAGTTGTATAATCAGAGATCTGGTTTTCATATTTACAAAGTGTATTAGTTGTGTTAAGAAGAAGAATAAAATTCTAATAAATTAACAGTAGAGTCAAATAATAAAAATAATAGTAAAATTATATCTTTGGTAAAGCAATAGTACATGCTTTAAAATGGTTGAATGTCCGCGTCGATCCCAGGAGTTGTTTTACAGAGTTTTTTATAATTTAGAAAAGAATTCCTCTGAAAGAGACTTAATTGAGTTCATATCTTATCAGTTCCTAAGTAGGAAGTTTAACATTTTAAAACCAACAAAAGATAATAATTTTAGATAACTCTTATTTATCATTTTTTTTTTAAGAGTTCAAGATATCTTAAATCTAAGCTAAAAGATTATTTTACTATTTCTTTTTTTTTTTCTTTGTTTATTTTCAACAAAGAAAAAAAAAAAAAAAAAAGCAAAATAACGTTTTAGCCTAGATTTTAAATATGGCGTAAGAGAATAACTAAGACTTAAAATCCGCAATGTACAGGGTGTATCAAAATTCTCTGTATAAATTTTAATGGGAGATGGGAAGCATCAAGACAAATCTTTTTCGTCTGTGAATGTCTGTCCGCTGACGACAACCTTCGGTGCTAGAGGGCTCTATTTAGCGACTCTGTAATGTTTTTTAACTAGTCTTGTAGTCTTGGCTGCCCGTAGTTTTTTAATCACTACGCGCATACTGTATTTTAAGCTTTAAGTTCCTTATATTTCTTTTAGTTCCTCTGTATTTCTAATAATTAATTTGTCTGCCTCTAATTTACTGGTCTTTCTTTTTCTTTTCTGTAATAATATTCAATGGAATGATTTTACTGAAAATTAAAAAAGTGGTAGAATCATTCAAGCGCAAATAAGTGACGAGAATTCACTTCAAATAAGATGCTGTTTTTAAAATTACGATTTCTGAAAAAATGACAAAATATCTTCCTTTGACAAGCACTGCAGTTCTTCTTTGCTTTATAAAAGGACAAAAATCTGCAAATTTTTATTAATGGTGGCATACGTCTCGACTCCCTCCAATTCAGTTTTAATTTATTATATTTACTTTCTTTTTTTCAATTACTTTTTTTTTTTTTTCAAAGCAAAAAAAAAACACAAAATCCACCGCCTCCCCCCAAGAAAAAATCCCCAAGTAAAATTCATTGGTGGGAGTCTGTTAATTCTGAAATGCTGCTGTCGTCATGTCTCCCCCTCCCCTGGGATCCCATTATTCGTCCCCTCCGGAATCCCTCGAGTGGGACACCATTCATCTTCATTTGTCGTTCTTTTGATCACGTGATCGCTAGTTGTAAATACGCGTCTGTTTTTGCCACTTTGTGTCAGCAAATGCGCAGTTTCCATCAACTGTCACCTATTCTCTCCTTTCCTTATTTAACTCGTGTTGTTTTGTTTTTTGTCTTGTTTTTTTCGAATGACAAAGAAAATTACAAAACATAACAACTTCCTCTGTGTAATTGTTTTCTCTTTACGTTCTTATTTTTTTTTTTTTTAAGGAGTAAAGGTTTAATGTTAATGTTAATGTAGTGAATGTGGGTGGCAGAGAAGCCAAGCACTGCGACCGGAGTAAAGGTTTACTCAACGTCTTTTCTTTCTTATTTCTCTTTATAAGGGATTTGATAGCAAACCTAATGTACACCGTTTAAATTACTTCTTGCCAATCTCAGATAATGTAAATTGTGATACCAGCTGCCGCCGCCATGAAGAATGCTTACCGTATAAGGAAACAACTATAATTCCACGTGAAGTTATTCAAAACACGAATAAAATAAATCAATAAGTGACACTGATTACTAAATAAGAAATTCTTGAAAGAACTTAAAAGTCTAACAAATGATAACTACGGTAGCCACAACAAGATTTCCCACTTGGACTGGGGAGAGTCTGGGATGTAAAATTTGTTATAACTTAAGTTTGAAAGCTTTCTTTAATGCTTTTTTTCAATATTCTTTTGAGATTAGCGGAACGCACCCAAGGATTTGACTTTTTTTTTTCTATTATTGTGTATTTCTAGTTGTGTTTTGGTTTTTTGGATCCCCTTTCCGGGATTCTTAAATGTCCAAATCTTCTGAGCCTGTCATCGGTGGAGTTTGTCTGGTTGATGAGTCCTAAAGAGGACGAAACGACCGTCTCAGACTCTCCCCGGTGTCAGTTTGGTGAGGTACGAAATCTTGTTTCTTAGTCATCATTTGTTGAAATGGAAATTTATTCTAATTTAAAGTCTACTTTAGCACGTTCTACATTACAGACTCAAAAGATTGATCTGATACAATCGGTTAAACCAAATCTTTCTTCTTTGTTCTCCTTGAAATTAGAGCTGCAACTGAAGTAAATGGAAGAATGCAACTAAACTTGATTTAGAAGAGATTTATACTTGAAGATACACCTTAAGGTTAAGTAATCTGATACATTAGAGCCAAAACAATGGGCCTTTTCTGGACTAGAAAAGTAGATAATAGAACAAACCTTTATTTTTTTCTTTTAATAATACAGTCCACTATTTTTAGGGATTGATATTAGATTTATTATAGAAGTGCTTTATTTATTTCTGCAACTATTAAATATATGGCAAATATTTTTAATTGGGCCATTCCAACTTTCCAGAAACTGCTTTTGAACATACATTGGAAATTTTTTTGGTTCCCAAAGTGATCAAATTCCCTTCAGATCAAAGGTCAAAAAGGCAACCTGATTCTCGAAATATCTCCACCTCCTCCCTTGCTTTGGAAAATTTATGTCTTGAGCAATAGTTAATTAACCAGAACTATTCTAATCTTTCTCATCTGCAATTAATATCTAGAGAAATTAAAGATACACAAACGTTGACTTTTCATCTTATAGACTTTTTGCTTAGAAAGTAAATCTCATGAAATCAGTCAGTCTGGATGTGTGTGTGTGTGAGCCTCGAATTATTTCGAATCAATGAATGAGTCTTCTTGAAACTTAGTGTGCTTATTTAAAGATACGATCCTAATTTGATATAATTAAAATCTTTTCCAAATGACTCCTTGTAGAGAAATAGCGCGAAAAAGGAAGAAAACAAACCTATTAGAACTTAAACAAGAAAGTAGGATTTAAGTTCTTTTAGGAACTTCTTGTTAAAATCTTGTTAAAAAAAATTGCTAAACAAACAAACTATACAACTTCAATTCTGTTAGCACATCTTCACAGATTAAAAAAGTAATATTATTAAAAAAAGTAAATTTATAAAAATAAAAACAAAAAATAGTAAAAATGTAAAAGTAACAAATTATTATCTTTTTTTGAGCCACTATCTCCCACTGGGTCTTGTGACATCGGAACTAAGAGTAGGGATAGGACTTATGGGAATTAAGCAGTAGAAGTCAGAGATAAGTCCCGAGCATTGTAAGTCTTGTGTTTACTGCTGTGATCAAAATATAATATAATACTACAGAATCCTGTAATCACAATAACTTTCAAATTTATTATAAATATCGTATTTTTCGTGTAAATCGTGCAACTTTCAGGTGGGTCGTATTTGAACATCTGTGTAGTTGGTTTTACCTCTTCATGGAAACAAGAAACTATTGGAAACAAAAAAGATGTGAATTCAGTATTACTGAACGAAATTCAATAGATTCATTAATATTTTCTAAAGTTCTAAAGTTCTAAAGTTTAAAACTTTAAATTTTCTTCACTTATTTATTTATTTATTTCATTTATTTATAAAGTTGATATTTCTAGTTTGTTTTTGTATGATTCATTGTTCGGAAGGATAATAATGACTTGACCTGTATCGTCACTGCAGTGATCTAACAAAAACCAAAGCATACATCCCTTTGTAGCATTTAACTATAACATTGACGTATGTCTTCTTTTTATTGGGTCATCGCAAATTGAGTTCTAATTAATATTCATAGTTACGGTGATCTAACCAAACGGAACCTCAACCTTTCATCCATGTCATTATTAGCCACGTAGCAATTTTCACAAAAAAACTAAGAGAGATTACATATAGGTCACCAAAAACTTTACATATTTAAACAACCATATAGGCACCAATTGATAATAGAAAAGAAATAATAAAATGATAAAATTAAAACACTCATACGACATTTCAGGACTACATATTACGAGGCCTTTTTCAAGTGGTCTAAGAACACGAATGTCAAGTAGGATTCGTCATGTGCTGCTTTTTCCTATCACGCCTCCTGGTGATGGAATTATACAGGAAGTGGTCGACTGCTGTATTGTGGAAATCTTTTGAGTTGTAGCGTTGTTATGTTGTCGTCTGCTATAGCATGATGATATGGTTATTTACATTATAAATCATATTGTATTATCATATGCTTCATATTATTGAGATAAGATGCAACAATGCTTCCAATAACACATGCCTATATATGGGCGAACCAAAAAAGACCACTACACATCTGATTGGCTGAGCACGGAAGAGCAGTTAGAAATAAGATCGAATATGCCACCGCAATGCATTGCAATGAAGCAGGACACACTCTACATCTGGATTAATCTATTATATATGGAATTAGAAAAGATATATATTTGAGGAAATTTGACGAATCACTCACCATAAACAGCAGAACAGTAACAGCCAACACATATCCATCACTAATAGCGTACAATATGATTTATAATATAAATAACCATATCATTATACTAGTAACATTACAACACTACCACTCAAAAGATTTGCGCAAAACAGCAGTCGATCACTTCCTGTAGAATTCCAACACCAGGAGGCGTGATAGGAAAAAGCAGCACATGACGAATTCTACTTAGAGAAGATTGACAACTGTGTTCCTAATCCACTTGCAAAAAGGGCTCGTAGTATGGAGTCCTGAAACGCCGTGTTTTAATATTATGTTATTATTTCTTTTATCTTATTAATTCGTGCCTACTTGGTCGCTTAAATATATTTCATATCAGACACGTTAACATTTAATAATACCAAAAAAGTTGTTGCAAATACTAATGGAAATCATTCCCGGTACCTTAGCGGCATCTATTGTTCAAAAGCTGACCCATTGTAAAATACAGTATATTGAAAAGAAATAATAATGCTGTAAATGTACAATATGAATTATTGTAATTGTAATTCCTTCTACCTTGGACATAGTATCAAAATTATAAAATCAAATTGAGACTTAATTTTTTTTTAATTATCAACTTTGCTTATTAATTAGTTTTATTCATAATTTCCGTGATTAGACTTCCAGGCGTGGTTAAGAGTTTTATCATAAAGTTGGCAAACTTACTTTGGTGGAAACCACTGTATCTTATTTATTTATTTATTTATTTATTTACTTCATTGCTCTGATTGCTTAATTGTTTTTTTCTTTTGTAGACTATCTATATGGTTGGCAGGTGTCCATCAGACTGGAAAGATGAAAGTGTGGATCTGAAATGCCAGCGAAGGGTGCCCAAAGCCGAGCATAAGTATATTCTAGATATTCCTGCCTTCAGTAATAGAACGAAGAGGATATACAGAAACGCTTATTGTGCCTTGTGTCACCGTGACACAGATAGTTTACTTAAAATTGAGTTACACAAAGGGTGTCCAGAGAAGGACATCAAGAATTGCGAAAGACTCACCGAAGAGGCCATATTCTACCCAGGCGTTGGTTGGAAGGTCAACCGTACAAAGCTCCACGTACAGCTTAGACTCGCAGACGATCAAACCCCACGAAGTAACATCCTCCGATCAGTGAACTTTCCCACGCGAAAATGTCGTGCTACAGTTGTTAAGAAATGTGAGACCAATGAGAAAATCAATCCCATGGACGAATATTACTGTAAGCTATTTGCAAGGTAATGTACAGCATTCATTAAAAAAGTCTCAAAGGGTTTTAATGTGGGCGTATGCGATGGTCAAGACAAGGGATTTAAAGCTTATATATACAGTTTATTTTTTACTGTTGTGTTTTGTGATCGGGGACTAATTGCAGTAGCGGAGGTGTGGTCCTCAACCTTTCCACTCTGAGGTTACCATGGAGGGTAAATCTGACTGAGGACGCCTAATAAGGCAGAGACGGCCGTCCCTATATCCCCTTCCGTGATAGCTCAGGGTGCAAATCCTGTATTATTGTGCATCTTTGATTTATGTCTTTTAAGTTAATACCTGCGCGTTAAACTTAATTTTTTGGAATTATTTATGTTTATTTTACTTAGAGCAAAGAGAGCCATATCCAATCACTCAGTATGAGTGTAGGTGATATGTTCATTGGTTTCTATATCTGTGAACTAAAGGAATTGAGCTGTCTTACGTCGCTTGGTTCTGAAGGAGGAGTGGGATATGATACTGGATAGATCCTTTTTTTTTCTGAGGAATTTCCCCACTCGGGGGTAGATTCTCTCGATATTTCGGCCCGGCGCCTCGGGCCTTCTTCAGGAGATGTAT
>JAFIDM010004315.1:72805758-72832834 GCA_023159025.1 Thereuonema tuberculata
TCATCCCGGAGTGGGGAAAATCCCTCAATAAAAAAATGAAAAAAAAAAGAAGAAAAGGATCTATGCATTGTCTTATGTCGTGTATATCGGCTGGGAGACTCGTTAAGTGAAATAACGAAATTCAATATATGTAGATCTCGTTTTACGCTGATTCTGGTAATTCTCCGAAACAAAGAAAGAAAATAGAAAAAACCAAATCAGCGAAAACAAAAAGAAAATCAGTGGGACATGATAATAAAAAATACGAAGACAATATTTGATTTTTCTGACAGCTGAGTAGACATGTACAGCTGATTTATATTAAAAATAAATATCAGAATTTGAACAAAAATAATATAAGTGACTCTCAGTAGCCCAGAGGCAAAAAAACTTCTGAGTTCATTATCTTTCTCAATTTACTGTATTTTATTATTTTAATGCATTGTTATATGAGTACAAGTTATTATAATTGATTTCAATATGTTTCATGAATTCAAAAGTAAATTTTCTTTTAAAAAATTGAGTTATAAACGTTTCAAGATTATTAAAAAAAATCATTTAAAACAAAGCTAAAAATTCCTGAAAAAAATTAAAAAGGCATTAAAATAATTAAATATAATAATTATTTGAGAAAGATAATAAAAAAAATCTCGAACTTCCTATATTAGGTTAAACATCTTCTGAATGGACCGTTTAAGCGGTGTCGTCACAACCTAAGTAACAGTTGTTCTGAAATGAGTTTCAGTATCAGATTAATACTATTGGCTTTTGAGTGAACTAATCAGAAGATTTCGACATCGGGTGGAGCTTGATCTATGGGAGTCCGAACCTCAAAAATAGGCACAAATACAACTTTTTCGTCTTAAATCTTTCTTTTAAAATTCATTAAAATAAGGGGGAAAAATCCCTAAGGCGGGCTTTCTTGAAGTTTTAAAAATGCGTTCTGATAATTTTTTATTATTTTTTTGGTCTTTTTCTCAAAAAAACCACGATAAGCTTGACTGTAACTGTTCCCAATGCTAAAGTCCTAGCAACGAACCATAGCAACTTGCTCTTTGAACTGTTACATTGGTTGTGACAACACCTCTTAAACGATACATAATCTCTATAATGAAGTTCTTTATACAGTATTTACTCGAATATAACTCGCACCTTTTTTCCCCAAAATTGAAATGAAGAAATCGTGATGCGAGATATAGGACTAAGTCGGGTAATTTCGCAGTAACTCATTTATGAGTTAACTGCAAAGTTGTCCGTGGTTTTCTGAAATGCAAAAAAAAAAAAAATCCCGATAAATGGCAGACACGTTTGGACCGATTAGTGCATGAAACTTCTTACTCTGACAAAATTACAGGAGGTTATTTTCTAAGAGGCTTTGTAGATTTCTTGTAGACGTCATCTAGGAAATATTGCTGTATTTTTGTGTTGTTATTACCAATATTTGAATAATTGCAAGTATTGAACAATATTAGGAATATTCTATTGCTAATAAATTATACTCTTCTGATTAATTTAAGCTTTGTCTGTTATTATATTCGCAGTGGTTAGTTTAATTTGCCGGCCTTGCATTTCTTAGCAATTTCTTCCTGTTGTGACCATTTCATTTCTCTACCTTGAACTGATGGCGGCCTCTCTAGGGAGAAAGATATTCTTATAATGTTCAAAGATCGATTGAAAGTTACAGTAGATCCTTCAGACATGCCAGTCTTTAAGAAAGGTCATCCGTTCTTCCTTACAAAAGAAGAAGAAACAAAGTTAGTTGCGTTCATAACTGAGACGCAAGAAAAAGGATTTGGCTTATCTGCCACTGAAGTACTGCATTTCGCATATCAGATAGCATCGTCTCATCCTGATGACAATCTTTTTGGAAATGATAAAGCAGGTTGGGACTGGTGGGAAAGTTCTCTTAATTTAATTAATTAATACTGTAATTAATAATTAGTTTATATTGATTATTTTAGTTTTCAGAATTGCCAGGAAGTTCATTTTTGAAAAAAGTATGTTATTCTCATTTTATTAAAAAAAATAATCAAGAAATAGGAAGAACCAGTGAATATTGTGAAAATTCCCGAGGCGAAATTATTCATGTATCTGCATAGACACGAAAAAAAAGCAATAGTTTTAGAACTATGTTTCAGTATTTTGAAAATACATCATTATGCTATGCATATCAAGGCCTCTATTGCTTTGTTACATGTGCTGAACGTAAATGTAAGTCTCTAAGTAAGATAAAACAAGCATAAAACCTTAATACTGCGAAATTAGCAGAGTTTCCCTTGTATGTGGATTTTCGGAACCTAAATGAAAAAAAATAAATTGAAGTTTGTTATTAAATTCTCAGTATTCATTATAATTTATAATTAATTTGATTATTTTTAAAATGAATATATTTAAAATTAATTATCAGTGTTATTTACGCTGTCGGCCGTTCATCCTCATCACGTGATGTATTTGAATCTTCAGCCACAGTGTTTCTGTAATTAAATTAAAACAAACAGTTCCTTAATGCTTGTCTTTTATCATTTCGAATCGTAATTTTAAAAAAGCTGAAAATGGGTCTGACTTATCAAGAATCTACTCTACTCAATCGCTACTGCCTGTCTCGAGATCGGTTTCCTTTCAATTGCATTGTCAAGACCAAGGCAAGATGACGATTGTTGATTTGAAATGCTGATTCTCTTCAACAGAACTCCAAAATATCTGAAACTGTCAAAAGAACATTCACTATTTAATTTTAAATTTTCAAACTTTTTCTTGTGCGAGGTTTAAGTGAAACTTATTAATTTCATTTTTTCGTAAAGTAAAATCAGGGGTGTGAGATGTACACGAGGGCGAGTTGTATTCGAGTAAATACGGTATCTGTCTGAACATGTCAAATTGAACTTTCAGATTTGTTGTCTGTTTGTCTGTTTGTATGTACATCAAATTAACAGGGCTGAACTTATACGACTTCTTACACAATCGTTATTGATAGGAGAAATGAGTACAATTATTTTGGTGTTGCCTCATTTAAAAAAAATAGCAAAAAAAATAAATCCTGATTTTTTTTAAGCAAATTAGATAAATGATTGGACATTTTGTTGACAAAATTATTATTTCCTACAGCGCTTACATTAATGATGCTGCATATTTGTCACATGTGATGCTCATCTAAGCACGTATTTAGTTTATAATAAATAAGTTTTTTTGTAAATTTTTGAATAATAATTTTCTTCAAGGACAACTTTTATAATGATGTTGCCGAAATATTATCATTAAAAAAATTGTAAATTTTAATACAATTAGGACTTGATTATTGCGTAGTAGTTGCAGTATTCGAAGTTATATAATTGGTTCCAGCTATTTTGAAATATACACAGAAAATTTGTAGACTTTTTTTTATCTCTTTATCAACATAATAACAAAGGATTACTGATTCAAATTACAAACAAAAGTACTTACATTGTAATAAATCTGTAGAAAGCAAAATTAAACAATTTAAAAACAATAATGTAAAAAAGTAATGTATATTTGGGAATTTGACTTTTTCTATATTTTCAACTGTCTTCACTTTCTTCAACTCTTTATATTTAACATAGATGCAGGGAACTTTAGCCATATCTTGGCGAATTTGCATGTTATGATCTAAAAAACAAACAAACAAATTAATCTTTGAATTTTTGCATCACATTAAATAGCGATCTGATGTTTTGTAATTCGCACTACATCGAGTTTTACACTACTCGAATTGCATTTCAATTTCTTCGTTTATTTATTAATGATTTCATTTTTTTCCAGTTATGTTTCCAATGACGATTTGGCTCAGTACAACAACCATTTCTGTGCCAAATGCAGTGATGTACCACCCACGCAACTGACCTGTAATATCAACATAACAGGGTATCATGATTCAATTGATCAGCCTTGGGGAATTTCTTTCGCTAACGTATTAGATTTTAACTTCGCCAATGGGGAAGTCCATGTCGGTCAAAAATTACGGTGCCCTAAAGGTGAACTATTTGATTCCAAGATAGGCCAGTGTGTGGTATTTGCATGTGGATATGCTTTTGCTCATGCGGGCGAAGACAAGTGCTTGGATATTGCCAATGAGATTCGGGATCCTGCTAACTCAAGCTGCCCTTGGGTAAGTCTACAGAATTTTTGGAAATGATTTGGGAGAACAAAATACAATACGAATTTCTTTTTTATTCACTAAAATTTTTAATAGGAAAGTGAAGTCCATCAAATCAACCAGCCTGTCTATCTGTTCCTTCCTCTGGATAATCCTTCAATAAACATAGAACGGGAAATAATGGCTGTATTTAGGAATTTCGTAATCAGAATGTTTGCAGAATTAAGGGTGGGAGTTACTTCGACAAAATGGGTCTGCCCTTCTGTTGGTCGGACAAAGCTATTTTGGTTTCGGGTCGGGGTTTAAGGGACATTGCCCCAAAACTATTACAAACATCTCATCAACTAAACAGTTACTCCAAATATAAAACTAAAAAAAAAAAAAAAAAAAAGACGGAAAAGAAATGAATTAACGTTTGAACAATTGAATCAGAATCAATCTAATATTGTTAACACTTAAACACTTTAACATTGACACGGGTCATCATTCTGATTTTCACAAAATTAATATTGTTTTTTATGGGAAAAATTATTTTGAGTTAACTTTTAGAGAATCTTTTTAAATTTTTTGCAACCCCTCTATCAACATAGGATTGTCCAATCACATGATCAAGTAATATATTAACCCAACTTTTTGAATTGCAATGGACAGATTGACAAAGATTCTCATGGTCGATTCGTAACGTCTCTATTTTATATTTTTGTTTAACGATCTATTTATGTAAAATAGTGATATTGAAACTTTTGTGTTTTTTAAGTTTTTATTATGATGGTGATACACAATTTCATTGGATTATTTTTGTTGAACTTATGTGAAAACTTAACTTAGTATTTTAACTTAGTTCCTTCTTAAGTTAACGAAAGGAAGGCTATGTTTTGATATCTAATACACCATTAAAAAATATGTTACAGGAACATAAATTTATATATAAATAGTGGAATGAAATAAAATGAATTTATTAGTATTTAATCAGTGTAAAACGGTTGTGCTGAATTTTCAAAGTAAAACGAAATAAAAAGTAAAAATAAAATTTAAATATTAATAATAATTATTGAATTATTTGCAGGTTCTACGAACGAGGCACGAATTCGAACGCTTTGAGAATGGTTCTATACGAGAATGGAAATCTCATCGTCACTTCGAACCTCATGAGTACGAAGAAATAAACGAGACGTCAATTATTCTTTGTGAAAAAATAGAATTATTGATTGAAAAAGCGACCCAATATATTTCCAAGTTTTCTGTTTTACAGACCCGTATTTCAATGGTAAGATATTAAAAATTACATTTGAATAATATTCAGAATAGAAGAACGAGACATTTTTAAGAAATACTTTTTAAAAAGTTAATTTAATTTAATACATTAAATTTGTGCCGTTTTATGAAGAGATAAAAAAAAATACGGAGTGTGACAAGTGAAATTGGGATTTTTAATAATAATATAATCAATTTAGATTTATTAAAATAAAATATATTATGTATTAAATACCTGTACGAATTTCTTTCTGAAAATACAATTTTACTGAAAAAAATAGCCTGTAAGTTACCGGGCATTTATAAGTATTTATATCTAATGTTTTAATTTAATAAGATATAGTTAGTGTTCCAATTTTCGAGTACAAAGGACACTGTGATAGTGTACATTTAACAATTAGCATTGTGCTTAATTAGTGTTTATTTACAGTGTTAATGTTCAGCACTTTGCAAAGGCTCGCGTATTGGTAACTATGAACAGGGAGATTTCGTTTTGCAACGTTTAACTAAAGTACACAGCAATTTTAACTTGCTTACATTTTTTATGTCGTAGTGATTATTGCGCTTAAGCGACATATAGTGTAACAAGTTAGCTGTGAACTGTTTTACATGTCGTAATGAACAATTAAAAATGCCAGCTAACTCGACACTTACAAAGTAAAAAGTGCTAATAAAATAATTCCATAATAATTATTCCATTATTATGGAATTATTTTATTAGCACTTTTTAATTTGTAAGTGTCGAGTTAGTTGGCATTTTTAAGTGTAACAAGTTTTTGCCACTAAATCTTGATCTATTTATTAATATTTATGCTACTCGTGTTTGTTATTAAAATGAAAAGGAATCTTAGGAAGATTAAGTAACCTAAACATATCTTTAAAATTTCAACTTCCTAAATTCAGCTGATATTTTTTAAATTAATCTGATTCCAGTCAAAAAGACATTTTGAAGTAACAAGCATAAGTTCAATTTACTCCGCTCCCTTTTTCTCCCGATGTATATTAATTATACTATAGACCAGACCCTTAATACTCTGTGGAACTCTAGCTATGATAAAGGTATTTCATTATATTTATTTTTATGTTTATACATTAGAAAGTTATCGCAGAGTGAAATAAGTTTAGTCTAATGTTTATAACCCCTGAAAATATTTAGGAGGGAAAAGAGGTTAAAAACTAACAAAACAAAAAATAAAAAGATTAAAAATGCAGTTAAAAATACGCAACTACATTTTGTCATCCATCCATCTGTGATCAACAGCATTAAAAACTGAAAGCTGAAGTTGGTCATTGAAGAAAATCCCTATTGAATTTGGTACATATCGGACCAACTGTTAAGGAGATAGGACAAAAATGTAACAAACACATCAGTTTTATTATCCTTAAAATAAAGAAATCTCTGCAATACAAAACTTAAAACCAACTAAGATCAAATGTTAAGAGATTGATGGTGGTCGTAAAAAGGAAGATTCCTGTGTTGGGTTAACAGCTGATAAGTGGCTACTTACCTAAGACCCTGAAATGGGAGTTCATTGTCCGTTCGAATTAAAAAACTGTGTCCTACAAAGCTGACAGTCAAGATGACTTACAACGAAAATTCTTATTAAGTTTGGTAAAAACCCGTATCATTAAATTAGGGAATTAGTAAATTGAATTACTAATTTTTTAAAAATTTTTTTTAAACATCTTCGCTTGCCAACTGTCTTGTTTATTATAAATTACAGTTTTAGTATATGTAGACAATATCTGTCAATAAGTTCATTCTGTTCTTGTTTCTTTTAGGTTTGCCTTTGTACTTCCATCTTCTGTCTGGCGTTCCATATTCTAATTCACGGCTGTGTTTCTAAACTGAGAAACCTCCCTGGAAAGAATCTGTTGTCGTTGGCTTCAATGCTGTTCCTCGCTCAGCTTCTGTTTCTGGGCGTGAATCGTATTGCGTCCTCTAATTCCGACGACCTTTCCGTCAAGAACCTCTGTCGTTTCGTGGCAATAACTCTGCACTTCAGTTTCTTGTCCAGCTTTTTCTGGATGAATGTAATGGCTGTTGACATTTGCCGCATCTTCACTGCGTTCAAACAACGTTCCATGTCTACAGGGGAACAGAACTACCGTCGCTACGCCTACTACGCCTGGGGGTTCCCTGCTCTCATTGTGGTCTGTGCCTTCACTATTGATGTCTCCACGGATTTTCTTCAGGAGATAACTCCAAGCTACGGTAAAACATTTTGCTGTTATCCTAGTTTCTTAAGAAAGTAAGACTGATCAAATAGTGTCTGTGTGTACATGTATATCTACCTCTAATAACTTTTCATCGCTGTATGAATCTTCTTGAAACTTAGAATGTATATTTTTGAAGACGAGACGAGTCCTTTTTTTAAAATCTGAAAATATTAGGATCCTTGTAAGAAATTAGCGAGTGAAAGTGACAAAAATTTTTTTTATAGAAAAGCACTACAACTCAAATAATAATCTCTAACAATGATTTTGTTATTATGCAATGATGAAGTCGGTACACCTGGTTAATTTGAAAAGTTTTATAGTTTCAAATTAAAAAGTACTGTTCAAATACTCCTGTATCATAACTTCAAATTACTCAAGAAATAATACTTCACTATATACAAGAAATTGTGAAATTAAAGTAAAGAAATTATAATGAAAGAAATTAAAGTAAAGAAATTGTGAAATTGTTATAGTAAAATTAAAGTAGAGGAATTATAGTAATAGAAGTAAAAGATATTAGAGATTTATAATATTATCTTTCCGATTTCAAGTTATTGTACATAGTTATTTCGTTTTTATTGTTATTATTATTTAACATTATTTTATTTTTAACAAAGGTTTGATATTATTATTATTATTTAACTTTATTTGTTTTTTAACAAAGGTTTGAGTTTGGTTTACACAGTGTTGATGTTTTTCAGTTGTTGAATATTTTATTTTGTTCAATTTAGAATCATTTTTCTTCTTTTCATTTGTATTTAAAAACCATGAGTAAGTCCGTAATGTTAAATTAGGACGAAATATCGGGTATGAGTTTTTGAAGTAAAGTAAAAAGTACTGTATTTACAAAAAAATGACCTGGTTTCGTTCAGCTTAGTGAACATTCTCAAACTTGAGAAAGCTGAACGAAACCAGATCGTTTTTATTGTAAATACTTTTTAATTTTAAAGTATAAAACTTTTCAAGTTAACCAGGTGTGCCGGCTTCATTATTGCAGAATTACATACATAGCACATGTTAAAATTTTTTAGAATGAATGATTTTGTTGTTAGATTACTGTCCTAGGAAAAAGAGGTTCCTAAATCTATGTCTGTACATACGTACGTGTTTGTACTTGTTAGTATTCATCAGATATTGTAATTTAAAAGTAAACGGAAACTTATTGTTTGATAATTAGTTACTGATTTTAAAAGAAAAATTACACAATTTTTAGGGAAATAGGCCTTAAATTCTTTCAGGAAATGCTTGCTAGTAGTGATACATTAGTGCTTTGCAATGTTATTCATTTGCTTTTCTTCCTTTTTTTTTCAGGTGCCCATAATATTTGTTGGATCATGAACCGCAAAGGTCTTCTGGTTTTCTTTGCTCTTCCCATCTCTATTATTCTGATTGAGAATATCGTGTTTTTTAGTTTAACAGCCAGAGAAATCTATCGAACCAAAAGAGCCGTCCAGAACATTCAAAGTACGGATAAAGACCGAGTCCGCTTTGTTCTCTACACGAAGCTAGCGTTCATCATGGGTTTAGGATGGATTCTAGGATTCGTTGCTGCCTTTGGTGAAGTGGAACCGCTTTGGTACGCCTTCATTGTTCTCAATGGACTCCAAGGGGCCTTCATTTTCCTATTCTTCACTCTTAAGAAAAAGGTAAAACTTATTTATGGATAGAAATCCAAATTCCGTTTTCTAAATAATAATTTGAAAATAGAGAAGCTTTCAAAATGAAACAGTCAGGGACAGTTAAACAACTAGGCGAGTGTATAAGTTGTGGGCGACAATTTAAACAATTATAAGAACGATTTGATTTTAATATTATTTTATTACAATATAATACAAGGTATTACAATTACAATGCTTACAATTACAGTGTAGTTATCAATTATACGATGAATATTTTTCAAGATATTCTAACTAAAGCTAGGAAATGTATCTCAATATAGCATAAATTTTTGTTTAACTGTAAGTGAACTTTGTAGGTTTTTTAATGAAATTAGTTTTCATTATTTATTTATTTATTTACTTAAGTTTAAATTTTTAATTTTGTCTTACATTTTGTTGGTTTTGTTGACGCATTTGATGCAGTGAAAGTGTAGGCTCCAACGTTTCTTTGACCAAACGGTATAAGTTGAGAATGGATCATATTAACCCAAAGCTTGCAGGCGCTTATCTCCAGAGAACGAACCCTGGTCCCCATTTTACAGAGGATTGGCTGAGTCCGTCTGAAGAATAACATATCGTCTGCGATTGAATCCAACTTCTTCAATCAGTGCCTAATCACTGTAGCCCACTTTTTATTATTACAGTTAATTAGCCTTTTTACTGAACAGATACAGTGGGTTCGGTAGCAGGGTGGTCAGGGCGCTTGGCTGCTGGTTGAAGGTAACGGGTTCGATTCCCGGCCTCGGCGGAGGGCTAGGGTCTACACAGCCCTCTGTGGAATGAGTACCGGGTTTCTTTCCCGGGAATTAAAGGCGGGAAGGCGTCGAGCTGACCACCCGATCTCAACTTCGTCCCGTTGGTCACGAAACGCTGGGAGCCTGACCTCTCGCCCCTCAAGGCCTGTCCAGCCTGTAGAGGGACACTAAACAGATACTATGCAACTATTCAAAACAAATAATTTTTCCTGACTAGAAAAAAATATGGAACCCCCAAAATCTGAACTAAAAACAAGAAATCACAATAAAAATAAAATAAAGAAATCCATATGCTAACCTCCGCCAGCCTCAATGAATTATCTATGTGAATTAAATAAACAAAACAAAAAAAGCGCCTAAAAGCTGATTAAAAGTTAAGACTCAGTGTTTACGAGTGACATCTTAAAACCGCTTGTGACTACTCTGAACTAATGATCTACAATTTAGCGTGAAACAGCTAAAATTTTACTGTGCTAAGATGTCACTCGTATACGGTCTGAACTTTAAATAATTTGACTAGTTGGATATTTTCAATGGTCCTTATTACAAAATGGAAAAAATGTAATCTGTTTTATACATTTAAGCATTATTGTATTAAACCTTACAATATGAAACAGTTTCTCAAACAGTAATATTTACTGTCATTTGTCGAATCTTAATGTGTTGTTCTGAGCTCTTATTCCAGTTAGATATTCGAATTGTTCCAGAAATTTTATTATTTACGCAATGATTCTCTTTCCAAGAAAAGTTCTCATAAATAAAAAGAAATATAGTTAAGAGTCCGAATGTCTACTATCCGCTAATATTACTTTTAAATGACACGATAATACATTAGAAGCACTTACAAATCTGTTCATGAACTTACGAGTAGATTTATAATTTTTTCACCAAAGTTTATGAAGCTTATAAATATAGAAACAGAAGTAAATCTCAGCATGTTAGTTAACATAGAGCATTGTTATTCGGAGGTTGGGTTTAACTTTTGTTACATTTTGTAAAATGAATCGGAGAGAAATTGACCGGCAATTTAGCTAAAACTAAGGTGGCCCGTCTGGGATTACCAAGTCATCTTATCAAAGCTGCAATTTATAGTTATAGGTTTTTTAGAAGAAATCCCTATTGATTTTGGTATAAATGGACTAAGAGGTGATGTGCAAGGAAAGACTGCCAAAATAAATTGTCTTAAAATACCATAAAAGCTGTAATTAAAAAAAAAATGTGTAGACCCATTTAATTGAATTTTGGTATATTTGATGTATGCTTTTTAAAGTAAGTTTTGGTAGGTGTCCGGTTCAACATTCTGGCCACGTGACATGACTTAGATTAAACCTTACATCTTTATTTTGGAAAATATCTTTATTTGGTTTTTTGTTTTTTCTTTGCAGGTCATTTTGGCATTTCGAGATCATTTTTGTCGTCGGTATCGGAAGAAAGATCGGACAAAAAAACATCGTAGATCCAGAAGCAGAGATCGCATGGAAGGACAGAAGCTACGAATGTGTTCTTCGGCTACTAACTTAACCGCCCTCGCTTCCGGAACTTCTTCCAATCTCAGCGATTGTTGACTTTTGAAAGACTTTAAATATTATATTACTCAGCAGAAAAACAAAAATGCAATTCTAATAAATGGACTTTTCTTTTCAAACTCTTGATGTTGTTGTCAGAGTTATTCTTTTTAGGACGCCATTTTTACCGTTAAATATGAAATTTATTACAATGCTCAACATCACGAGAGTATTAAATGGAACTAGATTAAGATGATGCCGGAATCAAAGGAGTTTCAAATCATTACTAAGTTAAATGTCTTTTCAAATCATTATTTCTTTTTTATAATAATAGAAATAAAAAAAATCTGTTATTTTAAATATGAAAGGGTTAAACAATTATAATTGGGAATTATAATTCCTTATTACTGCTTGTCTAGGATTAAAATTCATTTTTAGTTGATTTCAAAATAGATAATCATTTGGGATGCGATCTTATATGATTTATAAGTAACAATGTTATAAAATAATATTAACATGATAATGTCATTACATTCAGAATCTCTTGAACTAACAGAAAGTAAAAAAAAAATCCTATGAACATAATATCGTGCGACTACACTTTCCATAATTTATAGTTTTTAATTTTTAAAAATTAAAGGAAGTCATTATTAAAAGAAGAATTTGGTGTCGAAACATTTTAATTAAGTTTTATATCGTTGGAAGATTTTTAAGAGATAAAATAATGTTACAAAACATGATCGTATCTTAACATTTTGACTGATGTTAAATTACATAGAATAAATTCTAATAATTATGATCAAATAGTAAAAAGAGTTACATTTGCTGTGTGTCTGACGCTTCTATTTTTAAAATTTCAGATTCTTACCTCCATTAGTAAAAAAGACCTGCTTTGAAATGATCCTTAACTAATGATGATTTGTAAATACTTTTGATTCCGCCTGACTATAGACAATGTGATATTTTCAAATGTGATTGTTAAAAATGCGCCATCAACTTACTTTTAAAGTCTGTGTTTTTTTGTAATATATCTTTATATGAGATGGAAAAAGCAACTATTAGAATTCTTGTCACAATCTAACATAGCAACTGTTTTTAAGAAACATTAGCGAACGGAATATAGTCTTTGAACTTAATCACTTGCAAAGAACAGAAAGGGACTGCTACTGAACTGGACTCTACATTTCAATGAATCTTTAAGAAAAAAAAATTTGATAATATTGACTCACATGCACAGCACTGGAAAGCAGCTGAACTGTAAGAGATTATTAAGGTAAGTTACAGCTTATGTATCTGTTCCGTAGATATTTCTGATTGTTCAAATAAAATAAAGATATTGAAGATTTAGTGCATAAATTAACTATAAGACATAAATTAACAGGGAAAATATCTCTTTTTTTGTTAGTCTACTTTCTATAATAGAACCTTTTCAGATAAATCAGTCTCTTTATGAGTGTCTTCTGGTATGAGCTATTCTTCCTAATATCTTTGAGCCGTTCGGTGAATCTTCTTAAAACTTGGCATGACTTTTTCAAAAGCAAGAATTGATCTAACGTTTATACTTGACATTTTCCTACATAGGAAAGTAATCGCAGAAGATGTCCTAGGTCCCCCCTCCCACCCCCAAGAAATTAGTTTTGAAACACATCTACAATGTGTCAAACAATAAATATTGTTTCCGCCTTTAATCTTTTTAAGATCTGCGAGTGCTTTAATGCAATTAAAATTGAACGGACTTAAGTAATTTAAATAAATAATGCTGATTCTACTAGTATGCGTTCTATTCGTTTGTATTTAATAAATATACTAATACAAACTGTTTATAATCTATATTATGTCGTAACCTCATGTTGAAATTTGACAGATTAAAAAATGTCTAAGCATTTCTTAAAAATTCATGACAGCATGGGCTAACGCTAGGCAATTCCTGAACTATCAATTTCCAGCTTGAAGCTACGACATACAGTAAGTCGTATTTCGTGTACATAAAATTTGCTACAAGTTGCTTAAATATGGTCCAACTTACAACAAAATGCTTGGTGTAGTAAGTTTATTCTGGTTTATTTATTGATTTTGGTTCCCACTCCTACAAATCTCTCAAAAATTACCCTGAAATCTTTCACTTAAACGATTTATTTAAACGTTAGTATAATGCTTATTTATGGTTAAATACAAAATACGATCATGTTTATCTCATTTCCCTTCCTCATTCTGTAAATTGACGTCCAGCGCTGAACGCTCAGTCTCTACGATGTTTGAATAGCTGAGTATTTATGCATCTGCTATTATATTTTATTCATCAAATAAAAAGTCCAAATTTAGCTTCTTACATAAGAATATGAACGTCGGAATAATTTTTTTCCCGCTTCCATATTAAAAGTTGAATTGTAATATTAATTATTGTTGAAATCTAAACGGCACCAGAAAACATAAATTCGGTTCTCGTCCAGATAACCATAGAGAAATAAGAATTCAGAGAATTTCGAAGTATCTGCAAAGCAAAAATAAAAAAAGAAAGTTTTAAAATTTCTAATTCAGAGGGATTTCAATGCACCTAACCTCCGAAGAACACGATTAATTGGTTCCGTGTTCTTTGAAACCGTGTTGTTCGAGACTACAAAAAATGGTATTCCGTTTCAAGTCTGAAAACAAAAAAAAAAGTTACGTTTTAAATTGTTTTTTTTTTTTTTGTTAAATATAAAACTAAAAATTGTTATTTTTTGAATTCATATTGGTAAACACTTCTAAGAAATCTTGTATTACATAATTCAAATGAATTTATTAATTATTTTGAAAAAAAAGTTTTATCTTAAATTTTTATTATCAAAATAAAAGAAAAATAAAACAATATTATTAAACAAATTAAAAAAAATTGTAAAATAAAACAAAAAAATAATATTTTTATCATTTTATTCTTTTTCAAAAGAATTACTCGAAAATCGTGTAGTTGGAAACCATGTAATTCAGGGGAAGGTATCCGTATTCTTCGAAACTCGGATACTTGTTCTTCAAGTAGGTGTTGTTCAGGGGTTACCTGTATATTCTGATGTCGAAATTAATAGACACTTATTGTATATTAGATGTAGTTAATTCTGCTGTTAAATTACCACAAAAATATTGCACTTCAGTACAATGCTGATAACAAAACAAAACTGATATTATAAAGCTATTCTCAGATTTTCTGTGAATCATTGAGATGTAAACATTGACGAATGTCTTCTTTCTATTGGGTAATCACTATTATGAACCACAGCAATTGTAGTTCATTAAGGTGGTTTAATATTGTTATTCATTTAAATTTCCATGAAATTTAAGATGGATTGTACATAACTTATGAATTATTATTATCATAATTTAAATTGAATCACAATAATTATACTGATTTTTGTTTTATTGGTTTGATTATAATATTAAAATCATTTTCAATTTGTATATCTTCTGTATAACCTTTTATGTAAAATTAATATATTAAAAAACACAGCGAGATGTTTGTGCCAAATTTATTCTTTCTATAGCATTTGATATTTTAATTATTATTTATTAGCTTTTGTAGAATTGTTGTAAAGTGGTTTTTGTCATAAAGTCCTCTTATAAATATTATCCATTCTGCTGTATCTTTATTGGTGCTGTATTGAAATAAAAGCCTTGTTTTTGAAAAAGTTTCAAAGTTCAAAGTTAAAGTTATAAGTTATAAGTTAAATAGATGTCAGTTCTATATTTTTTTTTCAAAATTTCAATTTATGGCTTAAATTTTCTTTAAATGTTTTGTGGATTAAATTTGCGAAAATACGATAGAAAAGATGGAATTCACTGAATAGAAAAGATGAAAAAAAGAGACTGTGAAATATAAGAATGATGAATGGTGATGATGAAAACAATTAGAAAAAAAAAGGATAAAAAAGTAATTGAGCAATTTATATGAGAAAAAAGAAAGGAAAGAAAGAGAAAGAAGAGATATTTTCAGCATGGAATGAACACAAAAAAACCGACGTGAATTCTAAAATAGTTTATACAGAATTCATTTGACGTATTGGATGTATTTAGCAGCGAGAATGAAGCAATGGGTTTTTTTTTTTTTTTTTAAAATCATAGGTGTTACTAACATTCTATGAATTAGTATTAAGATAAGGGTCATGCAAATGATTATAAAATAATGACGTAAATATTATTGCATATATATATAGAAGGACCTGTCCTTGGCAGAGAACTATGTATATGTATATATAGAGAGTGCATATATACATTATGTGACCAAAAGGCGGGTGAAAAATTGAGCCGTAGATTCTACTCATGAAACCAAATAAAAAAGTACCCATAAACATGGATCCGGAAATGAATAGTTTCCGAAAAAACGTATTGCAAATATTCATAAAATTAAACACAAATAAGCAAACTAGGGAACGAATGATTTAATAAACGGAGTTGAATTATACACATGTCAATAAATTAGCGTATGGGAATAAAGTTAAACACAGCTGCAAGGTATTGTCCTTATTTATTGAACAGAGGTCAAGGAAATTTAGTTCCTTATTTACTTCCTTCTCCATTTTGAACTTTATGTCTTTATTTCTTTTGTTTATATTTTTGAAGAAAATTTCAAATTGTCGATCAGTGCCAAACCAAATTATTAAAATATCATCCGCATAACGAAAATATTTTAGATTATATTTACATTCATTAAGAAATTTATATTCAAAAATTAAGTAAATAAGGAACTAAATTTCCTTGACCTCTGTTCAATAAATAAGGACAATAAAATAGTTTTAAAATATTACAGAAAAGAATTCAAGAGTGACCACTTATTAAACTTTGCATCAGGACATAGTTTTCATATAAAACGAAACATCATTGAAAATTATTTAAGAAGGATTGATAGGTCATCAAGCTGTGAAGAAGATTACAAAATAGAAATTGATAAAATGAAAACAATTCTAATGAAAAATGGATATACTGAAACCTTTATCGATAATAGTATCCAAAAGTTCAACACATTCAAAATAAAGGAATTGGATAAGGAAAGGAAAAAAGTGTTTATTCCTTACCTAAATAAAAATAGTATTGGACTGCAGAGAATTTGTAAGAAATTTAACATTGATGTAGGTTTCTATTACAGTAATAAAATAAAAAATATTATTTGTAATAAAATAAATACAAGTGACAAAAAAGGGGAAATGGGGGCTATTTACAAAATAGAATGCATGATTTGTGATGCGTTCTATCTTGGAGAAACCAAAAGAACAATCAAAGAACGGGCATTGGAACATAATTCATACATAAAAAACAAATTAGAGGAGAAATCGGAATTGGCTGAACACTGTATGAATAAAAATCATTGTGTAAAAAATGAAATCAAAATTGTATGTATTGAAAAAGATTGTAAAACGAGAAAAACCATGGAAAGTCTACTAATTAGAAATACCAAAAAGATAAATATTAATAGAAATGAAGGTGTTAAGTGTTAATGTAAACAAATTTATTGTGGAAATGGCCAAAGAGTTTAACAATATATGTATTTCAAATTGTAAAAATAAGGTGAAAATTAAAGAATTAGGAGAATAGCATTTGTAAGTATTGTTGTAACAATACAATTTCATGAATGTCTCATATCTGTATCGTTTTCCTCTACTTGTTTGTAACGTATTGTTGTTGTTTTTTAGGCTTTGAAAAAGAAAAGAAGTCATGTCTTTTCGAAAATTAAGAAATATTTATTTCAATAAATGTATGGTTTTATACATTTATTTTTGTTTTATTTTGAAGATTTGAGGACTTTTCAATATTTGGTCTTATTAGTTTTAGTCTGGGTGAGATTCTACTTGGTTTTCATTTCGAAGTCATTGGTATGAAAGTAATAGACAACAGCAGTCTGTTGTTTTTACCACAAGTACAAAGGATCGTAGTTTTGTTTATTCGTAGCAGATGTCTTCTTCTTTACCTCACTTCCTTTGTTTAGATGAGGGACATTGCGTCACTGCTATTCAATTACTCTTTCATTCTCATCACCTACAAGATTGTAAACTCCTATCAATGAAGTTCATCTGTTCTCATTTAAAAATACTCTTTCCAAATAAAAACCCACATTAGCTTATCTTTATAATTCAAAAGAAACGGAAACGATTTCGAAAGACAATTAAGAAAAGGGGGGGAAAATCATAGTGGGATTCATTTATTTCATGAGGGGGGAAAGGAGGTGAGGCGATTGTAGACTTACCTACCCATCCCGACAAATTTTCATTTGGAGGAAAAGCAAACTTTTCATTATTATCCAAAAATATATTAAGGATTTTTTTTTATGGTTGGATGGAAGTTTGACGGGACTCTGATCTCCATAATTTCATTTGAGAATGGTTTTGTTTTCTGGAGAATTGTCTCCTTTCCTGATTTACAGCAGCGATTTAGTTCCATGTACAGGGTGTGTCGGAAAGCTTAAAGATATTTTTCGAAAGGTCATTTTTAAAGGTAAGGGACGTCATATACACGACTACGTTAACGAGTTACTGTCTAGCAGGCGGCACATATGAGACCGTGGGGTTCTGTCTATTTGTACGCTGTGATTGTCTTCTATACTGAGACACAATGTTTAGATCTTTTTGTAATGGCGTACGCCGCAAACACGGAAGGAGTTGGTGGTATCGGCGATCAACCAAACAAAGGATGGCGATCAACGAAAAACCAGGTGTTGTCAAACATTAACGACTTTTAATAATGAAAGAAAATTGAAATTTATTGAAAATTCAACAAAATGGAAAATTAAGTGGTGCGAGATGTCCAATTTAAATATTACATTGAAAAGTTACATCGCAGTATTCATGAAAGGTTAAAATTGCCCAATATAATTAGCATGCAATCAATAAATTATTCATTCTACTAAACGTACTCGTTAATGGAGTCTGATCGACCTATAGTGTGTATGTACTCACACTACTCATTGTAAGTCATACAAGATCTTTTGTAGACCTTTTATACTTATGACATTTTAATAATTTCGATTCTCCAATGACATTTTAATACTTACAATGAGCTCTAGAATATTTAGTTGAAGTTTTTAGGCATAAAGTATCCATAGAATTCAATACAGCCTATTCTAATAAAGAAATTATAGAAGATATCAGAACTTTCAAAAAAGCTTCTTAATAGTAAGAAATTAAAGCTTTTATAGCCACACAATTATGTTTCTGGAAATAAGTTTTTCTTGAATTCTATTGGACTCTTTTGGTTGGCTTTTGTTTATAAATTATTTTCTTCATTCTATTTTAAAACAATGCATTTTTTTAATAACTGTAATAAAGTTATTGTAATAACTGTAAAAACAATAATAAGATAAATTTTATACTTTCTACTACAAAATATCCTATTAGAAAATACGTAAGAGAATGTAGTAAAGTGTAGTAAATTTTCAGTTACTATTTCTAACAATATCTGTTGTTGAATATACTATTTTTCTTGGTAATATCTAGTTATTGATATCAATAAATAGAATTTCATTTAAATATCATTACTTATTGATTATTTTTAGTTAATTACTTTTGCCTTTCCGACATGGCCGAGTGGTCTGAGCGGCAATTCTGCCCAGCTGCAGATATGTCGGAATCTGGGTTCGAATCCCGGCGCAGGGCTTGGATGTTTCTACTTTCTTCTTCTGTGCTTCTACTGGTATAGTGTGAGCCACTCCTACGGTGGGCAACGGCGAAATAGCTCACAATTATCGCCCCTTGTCGAGGTCAAAAGGCGAAACTTCTAAAAACCCAGGCGTTGGATAAACAAACAAAAAAAGTTAACCACTTTTTAAATTTCTTTTTATTTTGAAAATAATTAGATTTAATTTTTTCTATTAATTGGTTAATTAATAAACTTTTAATTTTTAATTTGTAGTAACCTTCTTTTATAAATTTTCATTCAGCGTCGTAATTTCTATAAAACTCCAGAACTGTGACTATTTTCGCTATGATTGTTGTGACTCTATGTGGTCTAATTGTAATACGAAACATACCCAGAAAAGGACACCAGAATGGAATTTTCCAGAGTTGCAAGTTTTTCTGTAGTTTTAATTCTTTAAGCAAATATTTTCTGCAAAATTTACAAAAATCGTCAAAAATATCAAAACAAATCAATTATTCAATATTTTTGATGACACTTAATTTGTTGTATTTTTAAATATGTTAGTAAAGTCTATTTACTAATATTTTCTTATTAAGGAAATTGCCTTACTTATAGATGATATTAATTTAATCAGCAAATTTTAAGAAGATAAAGTTTTTTCTAAAATTTTTGTTGTGAAATTACTGAGTGGCCCGCAAATGAACAAGGTCCAAAGGCTTAAAACTTGAATCCGTCTGGATTCTGTTTCGTTTTTGTATTTCCATTTCTTGCCGATAGGTGGCAACCAAACAACAACGACCATTTTGCCAAACTCTAACGATGGCAACCCAGATGTTGTCTCTCAACCGTGAAGAGTTTGGGCAGGGAGGGTCACAGGTGTTCAAACTGTCTCAGCCAATGGGGCGTGGCGTCATCTAAGAATGTGAGAACAACCCCCACGATGTTGGAAAAAATTATTTTTTGTTAGGAAAAAAAAATTCCAACGAGTCTTTTCTGGTGGTATTTTTAAGTCATTTAGTGATTCAGGGAGGTTTAGCAATTTAGGCGCAAAAACAAGAATTTGTGATGGAAAGCTTTTGATCCCTGGAATTAGGTTCCTCTTCGTAAAAACTAAACCCTAAAAGAAAGCAGAAACGGAAAGGTTTTTAAACCCTTTGAAATATATTTAAAAAAAAGGGAGGGAAAAATGTAAAATACTATCTCACAATATTTCGCAAATAATCTTAAATTTATTTTTATGCTTAAATTAAGTTTTTTGCTTCTGCTTTGTTTTTGTGATTAATTAATTAAAATAGAAATATTATGTGAAATGGACTGCGATAATTTAGAATAATTTAGAATATTATTTAGATAATTTTATTAATTTGAAAAGTTTATTGCGAGACCTAAAGATGACTATTATATCATTTTTGGTTTGTATGTAGGTTTATTGTATGTAGTTTGGGGTATATTTCTATCCCGAGTATAAGGCCAAGTAATGGACCCTCAGCAAATGTTGGATGATTGAACTCAATGAAAAAGTCTTATAATTTTGACACGTATATTTGTGTATGTCCTAGAACTTCACTATACGTGTGTATATGGGTATGTGTGTAATTATGTATGTAAACAATGTAGTATAAGTTTTTATTCTAAATGGTAGATTTTAAGTTCACATTTATAATGTGTATAAAATATATACGAGTGTGTATAAACACGAACTTACAACTGGAGGGCTCAGAGTAAAAGTGGACCAAGTCCTTATTTTGAGGTAAGCATTGCAATGCATAGAAAACACCATTCTTTTCAGAACAACAGAGAACCAAGTGGATACTTTCCATATTTCTTGCCAGAGGGCAGCAGTTGTGAACAATGCTGAATGAATGCTAGATTCCTCTAAATGTTACAGTGAACCAAGTTCAGCATGTCTTTTGTCTATACAACCACGTGAATTGAAAGTTAATTCTTCTAGCTCCAATATAAAAAGAGCTCCAATATAAAGTAGTTCAAATGCATAAAAACGCTGTTAGTTCTCGAAAAAAAGGCTACAGGTGTAGATGCTATCAATTGTTTACAGAATCCCTGGCTTCCCTTTGAAAAGGACTTGCCCTTTATAATTCAATTTAGGGAATTTATAATTCACTATAAAATCAGTGAATTAGTTGATTTTAGAGAAATCAATCTACAGAAGAAAAGAATAGAAATAGTTAAAATTTAGGCCAAATGCACAAATGGTTTAAAAAAGCTTTCTTAAAAAAAAACGAAAAGAAACACAACGTTTCGACTTGCCTGCAAGTCATCGATCAAGTGGATACAGTGGGTTTATATAACTCTTAACAACCAATCACAGCTGTAGATAAATGAGGTGATACTGACAGTATTGCCATGTCGTGTTTCTTTCTACAACTATAATTTTAATTTCTCCTCCTGGTCTGAGCATTTGAAATAAACATCGAAACAAACAACTCACAAGAGTATATCAAAATGTTAAACATCGCTCTTATCCTTTTCTTTTTTGGAAAAACCTTACAAATAAATATTTTGCACTGATGTAGAATCATTGTAACGTAATGAATCTTTCAATATGTGCAATTTCCGTTTCAGTGCACGATCCTTATAACCAATGATACGTGGATGCTGCAGATATAAAACATGTCCTGTAAGTCGTAGATGATTTGTTGTACCATAATTCACTGTTTTTGAATTTTAATTTAATTAATTGCAGAATATTTTGAAAATTAAAAACAAGAAAATAGAAATCCCATTTATACTTCACAAGTTCATATTTAAAATTTCAGAATTTCAGGTGCATTGGAAAAAGTAATAACTTATATAAAAGAAATAAAAGGTCTGCAGTCGCCTGCATTCGATTGCATCAGGACATTAAGATTTTTTTTCCCCAAAGAATATAATTCTTCTTTTTCTTTCACGATCCAAACTCCACGGGCATATTTGATATTCAGCTTTATTATAATTCAACGAATCGATTTGGACCCTACAAATGTTTTCAATGAATAAAAACTCCTTTATCATATTTTATGAGTGCTGTTGAATATATTTGGTCAAAAAATTAAAATAAGCAAAACTAATATTGAATGGAATTTTAGCAAATAGTCAAAAGTAGTAGTGATTGCGCAACAATGAACTTAGTAACTATGTTAACAGGCATTAACGCATTGTAACAAAGCAGTTGTTATATCTTCGATTGGTAATAGTTTTTCAGAAGACAACGATTGGAGAAAATGTTTTGTTTTAAGAATAATTCCGTGAAATAATGGATCCGGAATGAAATGAGAACCTAATGAAATATAAAATGACTCAGTTGATTTTCTGTATAAGGAATTAATTGAGGAAATCCCTGCAAGGCACAAAGTATTCTGTAGATGTTCCCTGAGAAGACAAACAATTATTACAGAAGAAAAGAATATTTATCAATAAAGTTCAAAAAGAATCAACGAGAATAAATAAGTAAAAGGGAATTGTGTGATTAGAGACTTATATTAAGACATCATTTAATATAATATTATATTATATTAGGTACAAAGCCTTAAACAATAAATTTGTCTATGGCACATTTAAAAGTTTCATTCTTTTTCTTTTTCCTTGAATGTAATTTTTTATGCACAATAAAAAAAAAACATGCTTGAATGATCTTCCGCTCATTGTTGTCATTTCTGTCTCAGCTGGAGGAAATGGTCATCCTGCTCTTAGACCATTAAAGGCTTCAACATATAGGTTTTCTTTTTCTGTAAAAGATGTGAAGTTTTTTCTTGGTCAACTTTTGCATTTAGAATAATTTTAATAATTTATTTCGGGAACTACTTTGTCAGGTTCTTGAAGCTTTCCATAAAAAGATTCTTCATTTCGTCTTCTTTCTCTTCAATTGTTACGAAAAGACTGACTGTGGAGATTTCTCTTTTGTAACCCCTGGAGACAGGTACATGCCAAGCACTCGTGTATTAAGAGATCGCCATCTCCGTACCTACTTAATTGGATCCTGAGGGATTAAAAAGCATTATCTTTTTTTGGATAGAGTAGAATTGTTTCACAGAATTGAATAAGCAAACGAAGGCACAACGCTACAAGAAAGGATTCGCACTCTGAGTTGTCACCGGGAAGAGACTGGACGGACCGTTTCGTCCTTTTTAGGACTAATCAGCCAGCCAAACTCCACCGATGTCAGACTCAGAAGGTGTGAGGAGTTAGCTTTCCCGGGACTCGCTACCGAGAGCAGGAATTCCCCCCGAAGGAATCCTAACCAAAAATTAAATAAAAAACAAAAAAAAAAACTATTCCTTGTCCTGCAATCTGCTAGGAGCAAAAGGAATTTAAGAACGGCATTAAATAAAGCCCAAAAGTCAGATATTTAAAATGAAAAGAAATTTAACGTGCCCAAAGATGATTCAAAGAATTGAGTAAGTAAACGAAAGCACAACGCTACAAGAATAGATTTGGTCAGGATTTCTTCGGGGGAGTTCCCGCTCTCGGGAGCGAGTCCCGGGAAAGCTAACCCTTCGAACCTTCTGAGTCTGTCATCGGTGGAGTTTGGCTGGCTAATGAGTCCTAAAAAGGACGAAACGGTCCGTCCAATCTCTTCCCGGTGACTACTCAGGGTGCGAATCCTTTCTTGTAGCGTTGTGCCTTCGTTTGCTTACTCAATTCTTTGAATCATCTAGCACGTTAAATTTCTTTTCATAGAATTGTTTCATTTCCAAATTTTTTATTTCGGGTCTTATTTCACCACTTAGCCCTTTTCTTTGTTTGTTGATTTGTTTGTCCATTTGCACGACTTAAAACAGCTGAATAATTGGCAAAAAATTTATTGCTTACTTACATTATTCAAAAATGACCATCGAAATTCCTCACTATAATGAGTGGGCTTATTTCTTTTAAATGTGTACGACGCTTATTGGTTGTGCAACTTAAAATATGTGAACGATTATTTGGAAAATTAATTCGAAATTGTCATCCCTCCCAAAATATTATTGTGGCGCTTGAATTAAAAGTCCGAATAGGAAAATAAACATTACACCAAAATTAAATTGGTATTTAAAACTAGAGTTGAATGACTCTGGAATTGAAAAAATACTGTATTACAGTGCAATAGCAATTTTTTGTTGTATTATATTTAACAATAAATTCTGTTTTAGTACAAGGCCATTTCATATAATGTAGTTACAATATTTCTTTAATACAAATACAAAAAGAAAATTAATGGAATTCCGTATATTAAGATTATATTTTTGCAAATAAATTATCCATATTTTAGCAAAAAATAGGACTTTTATTGTAAAGTTTCAGTAAGTCAGCTAAATTTATTGTATCAGCTGAGCAAATTGCACCCATTTCAACTGATCCTATGCTGGTCTTAAATTCGCGTAAAACAGATTTGAGCATTTGCCTGAAAATAGATGTAATACATCAAAGATATTGTCTCCTGTAGAACATTGAACTTTTAAACGGTTTTTAATAAACGGACACCAGATGCCTCACAATTGCAATTCTTTGTGAATTTATTTCTTTATTTTTGCATCAACTGGGCTTTGTTCACTTTGCACATAAGAAATGCAGTGGGATCTTATGAGAAGTTTTATAAAATAGTTACAGTGAAATTGAAAAAATAAATAATTAATATATCAATATTTGTTCCGACGATTAAAAAGATAAAAAGGATGATCAGATTTGATGCTCCTACAGGAGCTTTTGTATTAATTTTTATTTTTTTTAGTTTTTGCAGGTCCAGTATCGTGTTTTTAGCAAATTGTAAATTTCCTATCTCGGTGCAGTATTTGTTTAGAAATGATTAGTCTTAGCTAATGGGCTCCGAAAACATTGAAATATCTTGTGAACACAGTCTTCATTTGTACAGTATTGGGCAAAACAGATAGTGGTGAAACATTTCACTCCCACGGGATAAAAGGGTGTGCCCGAAGATCAAGTGGCTATTTGAATATACACTATACAGCAACTGGTATTAGGTTTTGAATCAGTTCCTATGTATCGCAATAATGATATTGAGCAAAACATTTTTAGTCGAACATTACAACCGTTCACATGATCTAGGATGAAAAGACGCACCCACCCTCGCATATGCAAAGGAACGGTTTCAGCTTACATTTCGGAAGTGCCGCAAGTGACAGTGTGACGTCAACCAAAAATTTCGAAGGATAGGTAGGACACAACATAAAGGGTGCACGGGACGGCCACCAACAGTAACAATAAACGAGAATCACGGCAGTCTCTTGGAACAAATGCTTACCTGTCATACAACTGTGGTGTGAACACAGTTTCTTCATGAAACCTTTCCTGGCCGTGTCATCTCAAGGTAGAAAATTTCTTTTCCAATGCGTTCTGCTGAAGATAAACAGAAGAAGAAATTTTTATACTTACTAAGAAGTAAATTCATTGAAAGAAATGTTAAAAGAAACTATTATGTGCCATTGCCATATTTTGGGTAACCGAAATGTTAATTTGAGGTCCCAAAATAAATTGTTTTGAATCACTACAATTTTTTCCCTGTTGTTCCAGCATGGTATCTAGATGCCATAAATAGTGCTGCCAAGACAGGAAATGGCTCAGAAAATATTAAATTAATTCATTGAAATCTGGTCAGATAATAGACATTTGACATGCACATTGCGGATGTTACCAGTATTTGACATACACATAAACTTTAAGCAACTGGTGAATGAATAAAAAATGAGCAAATATCTAATAATCGTAATTAGTTGTATGGCATTCATCATATTCTATTACCAAGAGCAAAATTTTCATGTCAAAATTTTGAAAAAACTCGATAATTCAAGTCAAAGCGGCCATCTTGGTTCGGACGTTACAAGCATTTGGGACATGGTTTTCAATAAAAAAGAGGTTTCACAAATATAGGTAAAAAGTTGCTTTCTACAGCAAAACATTCTTTACAGCTTAAACATCTTAATAAATACTAAAAACGAATTTAAATTTGGATTACTGATTCTTTTACAGAACCCAATGTCTGAATGTCGGACGTTACAGATTTTGACAAAAAAGAAATTTTTCGTTACAACATAGGCTTAAATTAAGAATTATTCCACCCTCTGAAGAAATTAAATTTGCACAACTAAATAAAACAATATACAGCCTACTAAGCCCAATTTTGATCATTAAACAATGCAAAAAGTATAGTATAAGACTGATTGTTTCGGACATTACAATTTGACATACACAAAACTCAATTCAAGTCGGATTTTTGAAAGGAAGATGTGCTTCTTTGAAGTCGGTCAGGTATCTCCCTTTGGTGGGAATTGTTAGAGCTAACTTAAAATTAGGTTTTACAATTTATTCCACATTAAAAACGCTTCTAGAAGTGGAGCTATGCTAATTCAATGACAACGTTGTTTGCTCAGTTAACATCGCGGTTGTCAAATTTTAGCAATTTTTGCTAGTTTCATATTTAAAATTAGGCACTTAAACTATTTTTATTATGGTTTTTATTGCTTTTCTTGTTTTTTGGAACATTTTCAGACTAGGTAATACAATGTTTTTTTTTTGTTTAGGTTGTAATAATGAAACTTGATCATTTTAAAAAACCCAGTTTCTAAACTCCCCAGAATATGGCAATGGCACTTATACAAGCAGAAGACATATGTAATCCATCAAATCTACACCAGTTATAATAAATGTACGAAATCCTGGTATTCTAGCAATAAATAAATAAATAAAATAATACGCAAAGCACTGCAGACAACTATAATAAAACAAAATTATAAACAGATTATTTATTTGCAAATTGATCGCGCATGCGCTATTATTCCTCTTAAAGATTTTTCTTCTCTGTTTGCCCATTTATCTATTTGTATGACCATCACATTGAAACGGGGGGAACCGATTTCCTTAAAAATTGGATTTGATGTTTATTCTGATCTTCCCTCCCTCAACGCCGCGTTGTCAGTTCCCTCTAGGGGATGAATACATGAGCTTGCTCATAATATACTGTGAGAAATTCAATTTTTAATCCCTGATAAAATTAAATTAAAACTA
>JAFIDM010004315.1:72837834-72871920 GCA_023159025.1 Thereuonema tuberculata
TGGAACCTCAATGACAATTATTCTTATTTATATAATCCCTCCCTACATATACTATTAAACAAAAGTTAATTATGAATTTATTAAGTCTTAATTCACTACAGAACTAGAAAATAAATTTGGGTTGCGGGTTCTTTACGCTGTTAAAGGTGGGAGGGCATTGTAGTGTCCGCCCGACCCCATTAAATCCCAATGGCAACCGATCGTTGGTGTCTACACTGCCAACGCCCCAAAGGAATCTACACGGGCTGTAAAATAGGATCCTTTAACTATTAATGAATTGAATAAAAAAAAAAATAATAAATAAATAAAAAAATAATCAGGTACTTCCTTGCTTATGGAAAGCTTAATTTCTGTGTAGATAAGATTTTCGATATCTTCAAAACCAGATTTACAGATCAGCAGATAGTTTCATTTTTATTCGATCCTAAAATACTTATTTACGGTGGAAACCGTCTCTTTAGTGAATCCATCGTAATAATTTTCTCTAAATGGTTACACTAAGAAAGATAAAAATAATGAATTGAATGACTGAATCTTGATAGAATCCACATTTTGTTTTCTCTTGGGATTTATTGCCCATGTTGTGACTGGGTTTTTCATTTAACGGAGAAGCTGCTGATGGGTTTTTTCCAAATAAATAGGAATCTGTCGCGTGGGTTATCGTGTTTGGCTGATGGCAATTGAGTTGGGCCGCTTTCACTGAACCAGTCTGTTGTCTGTCAAAGTCGAAGCAAAGATAAACATTGAACACAGCCAAAGAGAAGCTCAAAAGAAAGGAACTTTCTATTTCGTAACAGCGTTTTTAGTAACTTTTACAATTTGTAAATAATCCATTTAAAAGATTTACTATTTTACAGAAATACCATAATACAATTAACGCCTTAATTTATTCTAACGATGAGTTCCATTTTTAAAATTACCTGATGTTCGTAATTGAGAATAGAAATTAAGCAAGAAGTTCTTCAAAGAACCTAAACCCTACTTTCCCTGAAAATTTATTTATTTATTTTTTTTACTTTTATTTATTGTGGATTTTTTTGTTTTCTTGGAGAAGCCACTTTTCTGAATTTACTTTACCTTCTTGCTCTCGTCAAGCCCTGAATAGTTAATGTGGGTAAGCCTGACTGATGAAGATAATTAAAGACGAAACAGCTGTTCCAGGATTCTCATCTTCAATGACTCAATGGTTAGGACTTTTTTTAAAATTATTTTCTTCACACGTTAGTAAGAGGAATTATATATTAATCATGCAAGCAACATGCAAATACAACTTTATTTTTTGTAATTATTTTCGGCTTTTTAAAACTCATGCATAAATCGCACTGAATTCTATGTCCCGATTTTAAAGGAAATTCTTGTCATTAATTCAAAAAAATTAGGAAAAACATTTCAAGAGATGTCTCTACAGGTAACAAAATGTCTGCTGTTGAGAATACTGCGATGGCTCGAAAAAGACTCGCATTGAAGAGCAGAGTGCTGTTGTGATTATGAGACTAACATTACAAACTTTAAATCTTTATTAATAAAAGATTGATCTTGCGAAGTTTTATTATTCCATTTGAAGATTTTTCCTCTGTTCTTTTTGTCTGTTCGTCCATATCACGCTACAACGCCTGGACGAATTTTATAAAATTTACTTCGTAGTTTATTTGTGATCCAATTAAAACATAGTTATATGTTTAGGTCTTCATTCTTCCAATATGACCACTCCCCTGAAACGTCTGGGCTGATTTTTTTTTTTTTTAATTTTTTTTAAGGTCCACTCTAAATATAAGCATCATTATTTTATTCTCCAATCCCTGATCCTTCTCAATCCTCAAGATAATCTCCACGCGCTGCGTTGTCAGTTGCCATCAAACAACGGAATGGTTTATCATTAATTCTACAGTTATTTACTAGTCAATTTTGACTTTTTTTAAAACTGTAAAATAAAGTGAAATTTACAGTTTAAAATCTGTTTCTTTAATTTTGAACTATTAATTTAAAATAAGCAAAAGGAAAATAAAACAAGTAAAAGACGGTCATGAATTTGTTTTATTTTTACTGTTTTTTTTTTCTTCTTTTAAGATTTCCATATCAATATTCTGAAAGCCTCTTAATTTCTATAAAAGCCAATCAATAGAAAATATACTATTCAAGTAATAGTAGAAATAAAAAAATTAAAAAAAAAAGGCAATAAAGTGCGAAGTCTGTGGGAAGGAGAAAAAAAAATTAAGAAAAGATCTGACCACTAACGCCATCTGTCGGCAAAACCTAGCAATGGTTTTGTAACATAGTGTTCGAAGGCTCTTTTTTTTAATAGAACTCTTTTTTTTAATACAATTTTTTTTTAAAGTAATGGCAGATATTTCTGAAATTCTCAGAAATTGAGAGAATTTTTAAAATCTAATCGCAGTGAAATGTAAATCTTTCTGTAATGGTTATTCTAGGTAATACATAAATTATCTGTAAAAAAAGAGAATTATATATAAATAAAAATAAATTTAAAAAAATAAAAAGAATCAGAGATAAGTATATTGGGTGAACAGGAAAAATAAAGGAAAGTTTTAAAATATTACACTTTTAATTCAAATGATTAAATTATTTAATTAATATAAATCAAATTTTATAAATACGAATGAGATTTGCCACACAGATGGATATAATTTATAATTTCTCAAATTTCACATACATAGATAATATAGTTTTGTTATAGCTAAAAAATTAAAAACAAAGGTCTAAAAATAACATCCTTGAGAATATTTTGAAAAAACTTAAAACATTAATAATTTCTTTTACATTTGTAAAAAAAATTAAAAAAAAATAACCGCACACTGAAAAGGATGATTAAAGTTTTATAAAAAATTTATGTAAAGTAATTTTTATACAGTTTATGTAAAGTCATTTAATTTTTACATTCTTTTTATTGTGTGGTTATTTTTTTAAAATGAACTCTAAACATTCTGATTATATGACGTGTAATGTAACAATGTCTGTAATAAATTTACGGCACAGGAGTCAATCTTAATAGTAAAAAAATTAATATTAGATCTCTGAAGTTAAGTCTGAGAGCTACATCTATCTAGTGATAGATAATGAGTTACTCCCTGATCGTCAATATTTTGCATGAAGACGGGACACCCTCCTATACCAACTGAGTGATCCAGAATCATCTAGAGCTGTGGCGCATAACCCGCGGCCCGTCGGTACATTTCTGCGGCCCGTTAGTGTCAAACTTAAAATTAAATTTGAGGCTTTACATTGCTGCCAACAAATACATTGAAAGAAAAAAGTCATAGCTTGCAAGCACTGTCTCAGTCTTTACTATTGGAATATTGGTATGAAATACAACTAGCGCAATATTTGATACTTTGAAGTTTATGTAAATTACATTTATTATTAATTGTTATTATAAAGGACAGTTTCAAATCATATTAATTAGTAAAATATAGATGGGAGGTTGGAGGATCGGATGCTGCGGCCCTCCATCAGAACTTTTATAAAATTATTGGCCCTCAGATTTCCTAAGCTTGTGAACTCCTGCACCGCTAGAGCAAAAAATTCCTAATTTTATCAAAAAGGATGAATTGATGCCTCAGACTATAATCCGATGAATTATTCATAGAGGGATTCCTCATTAAGAAGGTTTGAGTACTAGAAAGACAAATAACGAGAAATGAACTTAAGGAGAAGAAAAGTAGAGCGCAGGAAGATATTATCTTAGATGAGGTTGGAAGTACATCTCCTCATTGAGGGTAGTTTGTTGAAGTTTGTTTATGTATTGTACATCGCCTCATTGAAGCTAATATTGACAATTAATTTTAGTAAAACATGTTAAGTTTAAATTCATTTTTCAAGGGATGTTATTTTTTTACATTTGTTTTTAATTTTTTAGCTTAACAACTATACACAATCTGCCTATTTAAAACTTGAAACAACTATAGATTACAACCATCTTCTAATGTTTGCCAAATCTCAATGATAACATTTGAATTGAATGATCTATTTTATAAGTGCACCACATTAAAACGACTAGACGGATTTTCTTAAAATTTGTTATTTAAAATATAGGTAATAGATAGATTCTTGTTTGAGGGATTTTCCCACTCAAAGAAGAGGTGAGGTTTACTCAATATTTTGGCTCGGTTCCTTGAGCCAATCTTGAGTCAATATTGAGCCAATCTCTCTAGGAAGAAGGCCACTGATACAGCTTATCCGAAGCACGGACAAAGCGGAAGTAGCTAAATCTATGTAATTCTCATCATCTCCTGAACAAGGTTCAAGGTACCGAGCCGAAATATTAAGTAAACTTCATCCCTGAGTGGAAAAATCCCTCAAACAAGAATCTATCCAGTATCATGTGCCACTCCTCCTTCAGAACCAAACTATATAACATATTATCAGTACGGCCTAAGATGGACCTCTCAGAATGCAACGCAGATGATAGATTTTCCTTTCCTGGCCTGTCGGTCACATTCAAATGTAAGAGAAAATGGCGGTCGTTGATTCACATTCAAAATTTCGACGAGGAAAAGGTCTCAAAAATAAAGTAGGGAAATTATTCTTAACGTTGCTCGTCGATTTCAAGAAGATGTATGTGAAATTTTTGATATTTTCTATTTTTGATAATTGAGATTGATATTTTCTGCGGAGCTTACGGCATTGATACTGGAGAAATTAATCAATGATTATGTGTTTGCGGGTCCAACTTTCGCCGCGACGATAATAAGTACATTTATTGATCTCTCGCTAATTTTTTGCTTATTCTTTTTGCTGCTATTTTACACATTTTACTTATTGGTCAGAAGTGTGGAATATTTAACTAATTTATCCATTATTAATAAAAAATACATTCACTCATTATTTGAGGAAAAAAATAAATTAAAAAAATCCCAACTTTTCTCTTTATTAGCTTTTTAATTCAAGCTGATAATTTACTGTTATTTACTGCTTCTCTAAATGAAAAACAAAATATAAATAAAACTATTAAACTAACAAAGAAATATTTCAGCAGCCACAACCAGGCAGAGAAATGTTTATTACATCCGAAACAAGTAACATTAAAAAAGTTATTCATTCCTCGTGACAAGTCGTCCCGGAGAAACATCTACTTCGTTGAATGATAAAAAGACTAAAACGGGACAAAGGAGAGTCAAAGAACATTCAAATCTGCGGTGGTGGTCATGGAAATCCTTCCCTAGCGCTTTCTCCTCCACAAAGATCCCAGGGTTCACTAGTACCTCTGCTACATTGGAACAAAATATATTTTTTTTTTGTGGTGAAACATTGGCTGATTCGATAATCAAGACTTCATTCTTCCGATCACCTAAACTTTTTATGAGATCCGTTACTTTTTCTATGGAAAATGTACAAAATAGCCCCATTGATCTTATGTTATCTCTGCAATCATTATCTTTTTCTTCTTTTCTCCTTGTCCTCTATTGTACTAGTGTTTCATTTCTGCTGACAACAATAACAGTATTTGAGCTACTTTAAAGTGACACTACTTAACTGTTTTAAATGTTTACGTTTATTGAATATCTGCTTCTGATACAAGTAGCAGAAGACTTATATTCCCGCTCTGTCCGTCCGTCTGTGGACAAGTATCATTAAAATATCATTAAATTATTATTAATCGCAACAATTAATCACAGCTCAGCAACAATCACAACACTCACAATAATCGCAACAATTGCGCCTTTTGCATTCGTGGCATTCAATTTGTATTGATAAGGAAATAAAGCAATAATTCAACATAATTAAACAAATTACAACAAAATGAACAAGCTCTTGAATAACTAGGAATATTACCGCAGTTTAAGGGTAGATATGGAGTGATGTAAAACTGAGGAGCAATGAAATTTTCAGGTGTTATGGTTTAACTTTGAGATAGCATTTTTATATTTTCTTATACATATCAGAAGACGCTGCGAAGCATTGTGATTGGTTTACTAATCGCTATCACTACCTTGTTTAATGTGTATTTTAAAGGCATCAACACGAGTTAAATGAAGATCGCTAAGTGATTTGAATAATCTTAGAGGATTTCACAGGAATGTTTAATGGATTTTCTATGTTCTGCTGTTAAAGTGTGAATTATCGTAAGTCTTCGTGAATTGTCCCATTCACACCAGTAATTCGTTTTCTAAATTTCTCTTACACGACATCCTTGAGAGACCTCCACTTAGATAGAATGTTTTTTCTAATCTTTCACTGACTACTAAATCTTTTTTTTCCTTCTTAACTTTCAATCAGTTTCATCCAATCTTTCGCTTCCGCTGTAAGACGATCTCTTGTGGTAAAGCCAAAGAATTTCAACTCCATTTTCCTTTCTCGACAGATTTATCACTCAATAAAATGACTTTTAAAAGACCACAGAAAATAAGAAAGGTATTGTAAATGTTGATGCTCGGATTTCATGACTTACAGCTTCGAACATAATTTAAAAGTGCCTAAGAACTCAAGTACCCCTCAAATATGAAAACGAAAAAAAGAAGGGTTAGAGGTGGGGGATAAAGAAGCAAAAACTCCAAAGAGAAAAGATGAAGTGTTTTAGCCGCCATTTTTGGTTGTCTTATGTTTTTGCCTTCTTTGGGTTATAGAAAAAAAAAAGAAGAAAAAAGAATGCAGGGGGAGAAAAGAAAAACAAATGTCCCATTTAAGTTTCAATGCGACAAACAACTAAATGCATTGTCAATTTGGGACGGCAGCAGATGGTGTCGCCCTCCAGTGATGGCAGTGCATACTTGAGTCTTTTAAAGCTCCATTAACTTCGACGGGAGGACACGCCATCTGGTGGCTCAGAGCGTGATTAGTGACTTACCGTTTTCACCGCCAGGCGGTGCTCGTTCATCAAAGGACCAAGAATTCGGAGACTTTCTTTTGGCGTCCCTGTCCGATTGGTACAATTAGCAAGTTTTGTCTTGGTAGACCCCCGAACGACAATAAGGCGACAAACATTTCTGCTTTTAGCTTTATTCGTTATTTTATGTCCATTTTTGAGTTTAAATTCAATATAATATTTCATTTCATCCGCAATTCTTTATTAAATAGGAAACCTTATTGGACAATTTTATTTAAATTTTTCAAAAAAACAGAAAATAATTTATTTATCAAAATGAAATCTTAGTTTAACAAATTATTCTTATAGTTTATTCAATATTTATTCCCACAATAAATTGTTCAGCGTTACATTGTTTTATTAAGAGAGTATCACTTTCATACTATCATTATATAATAAATTCCCACAATTATAATGTTTGGTTAAAAATTTATATATTTCTTTGTTATTTAAATAATGTATCAATCTACCATATGATACTACAATTAATTGTAGAGTGTTACAATGTTTGGTTAAGAATGTGTCACTTTCGTATATTATTTTCAGATTCCTTTGTTATTTAACTATGAACTGATATCAATCAAAATAATGAATAATTTTATCATATGATACTATTATCATTTTGTAATGAATTCTTGTTAAGGAATAGGTTAAATATCTATCCCTAACCATCTGAGGAAGTTCTTTTGATACAAAAGAACGAAATACAGTATTATGGAATAATAAAGTTATTATGATGAATGGAGTTCAATATGAATATCAATTATTTATTTATGAAGAAGTTTATTATTATTCTTAGGATTAGCAAAGTATTTGTTTTTATTTAAAAACAACAATTACTTACAGCACCACAGCTGGTAATAAATGAGTACAATTATTACATATCATATATTTTTTTTTCTTACGTTGTAGTCAAATTCTTTTTGTGGTGAGCGAAAGAATTTAACTGCCCAAGGATTTGATTTCGACAATATATTGTTGCTTTTTTATTTTGTTGTCTTTAGTGCTTGAGGGTCATTTCCCAATAAATTAATTATTAATTAATTATTATTTATATTTATGATGTATTATTATATTATAGAATATTACATCTAAAACACAAACAAATAAAACTACATGGGATTATATATATTAGTAAAAAGTTGTGTATTGACAACATCAATTCTAAAATTCTGACATTTTAGTCTCTTGTAAACATTAGTAAACATGTTTTCTAATACCAGTATTATTTGTCTCAATATATCTATCGTTCCAGTTGGTAATACATTTTTCTTTTATTTTATTCTTAATAAATACTGTGGTGGCAACAATATCTACAATATTTTGGGTTTTATTTGCAGATTTTGCAGCCCTACCTGTGGTTTCATTACCTAAAATTATGCTTCTATCATTTCTTTTAAAAAGGTGGTTAAAAAGAAGAGCAGATTTTAAAATATTTTCTTTTATATTATCACATTCTTCAATTCAATTAATAGCAAGTAATAAATTCATAATTCCTGCTTTATTTCACATTCCAGCCAATTTCAAATACCATTTAGCGATAAAACATTATAAAACATAGTTAACACCACCATCTTTATCAGAATTGTTATCGTCGATCAAATACCATATAGACAATACGCGATACTGAGGGATATTGAAAAACTCTTTGAGCCGTTGTAAGATACGCGAAAAGTGTGAAAAAGTTTGTCCATGCCGAAGAATTGTTTGACATATTGTATTCTACTCATTTGTCATTTGACCACGGTGGAAGAGATAGAATGATCAAGCAATTAAATACAGTTTATAAAAACATAACCCAAGCCCAAATAAAAATGTTTGGATTTATGCGAACCTTGTCAACAAAAACAAAAAAGTGCGAAAAAAGAGAATATTGTAAAGCCGATTATTTCATCGCATTTCAATAGCAGATGCCACGTGGATCTCAAGGATTACCAATCTCAACCAGATGGAAAGTTTAAGTTTCTTCTCGTATACCAAGACCACTTAACAAAATTTGTTGTATTGAAGCCGCTCACATCAAACAGGCGGATGAAGTAGCCAATAACTTGCTTGATATTTTTCTCCTTTTTATGCGCTCCAAGTATTTTGCATTCTGATAACGGACGCGAATTTTGTAATAAAATCTTAGAAATTAGAAAGCAGTTGTGGCCAGAAATCAAAATTGTTACTGGCAAACCTAGACACAGCCAAAGTCAAGGAAGTGTAGAACGAGCGAATCAAGACATTGAAAACATCCTCACTACTTGGATGACTGATAACCAACTAACAAGTGGAGTGAGGGCGTACGATTTTTACAATTCATGAAGAATCGTGCATATCATTCTGCAATTAAAAGAAGTCCATACGATGCCATATTCGGTTGTCCCGCAAAAGTGGGATTGTCTTCTTCTATTATACCACAAAGTGTATTACATTCGATAAATACTGAAGAAGATCTTGAAACATTAGGAGATTCACAAGAGACTGTGATTATGCGATCACAGTCACATCTTACTCAAGAGAACATTCCGTTATCTCCTGCTTCTACACAATCAACTTTAGAAATACAAGAATTTATCGATAGTAATCTTAAACTGCCTTCTGCACCGTTGATTGAGGATACAGTTATGAAGAATATTCAGTTACCCTGCACCTCCAAGGAATCACTTCTGCGTGTTGAAGAAGTCATCACTGAAGAAGTTACCCTCAACTTCACCACCATCACAGTTTCATACAGAGCATGTAAATAGGACTATACAAGACATGGTCTGTATTGTTTGCTTAAAAGCAGCATCAGGTGTTCACAAGTGTAAATCGTGTGATATGTTTGTTCACATAATTTGTGGTGAAATAGATCCTAAAGAGGAAGGGTATGGTAAGAATGTATTGTGCAACATCTATAAAAAGAATAAGGATCAGAAAATACAGCCAAGAAAGGTTTAGAAAAGCAAGCAAAGAAAATGTTAACAGTTTCTAATGCAAAGCACACAATGTCGATGAATGTGTCACTGTAAGAATTAAAGTACCCGAAGTAGACAGAGCAAAAACTGATGCCCGCTCGATTTTAGCTGTGGTTCTTAATAAAACAGAGGATGACTTTTATAAACTTGGTACTAAAACGGGTATTTTAAAACAATTGTATGCCAAATCTGAATTCAGTGTTTGCAAAGAGAGATTTTTAACGAAAGATGATGTCCCTGCTGTAGAAATATCTTTACGTCAAACAGCATAAAATAATCCCTAGGTACTGGGCAAGGTTTCAGAAAATGTGACTGCAAATCTAAACGTACCACAAATAGATGTGCTTGTCGCAAAAACCAATTGCTATGTAATTCAAAGTGTCACCAATCTTTAGATTGCACCAATAAGTGTACATAATTTTTTTATATGTTTTGCAAATTCATTTCCTTAATTGTAATAATATTTTAAGCCGTTTGATTCTTTCTATTAAAGTTTTTTTAATGGATTGATGATTGATTCTATCGACTAATTTGTCGATTGTTTGATTGTATTAACTTGAGTCTTTAGATATCAAAAAATAATTGTAATAATATTTTAAATCGTTTGATTCTTCCTATATTTGATGATTGATTCAATCAACTAATTGTTTGATTGTATTAACTTGATTCTTTAGATATCGAAAAATGAATCCATCCATCCATAGTATTCTGTCCGGAGACAGGTCCAATTCTATGGAATTCGCATGGAATTCCCAGAAATGCCTGGGGAAAGATACTGGGGTGGTTTCCTGTTGCCTTCCCCAGGACGCCATTAAGGAATGACGTCAGACCGAAGAGAAAGCGAAGAAGAGGCGAACAGCACAGGAAAGGAAATTGAAACAGCCAAGCCACTGCCGGGATTCGAACCCAGGTACTGGCGCACTGGCCATCACGGCAGACCGCCGCCGAGACCGCACGGCCACGCCAGCACGGCTGAAAAATGAATAAATAACATTATTTTCACTTTAACGAGTGCTTAGTAGGTAATGTACAGATTATGTAGGTAATTTGCAGATTACCTAGGTAATGTGAGAAATGAAACAATTTTCCGCACTTTAACAGATCACCCTAGTTAATCTGCACATTACCTAGATAATCTGCAGAATAACTGATTTCTGACTTTAGCGGTAATATATATATATATATATATATATATATATATATATATATATATATATATATATATATATATAGAGAGAGAGAGAGAGAGAGAGAGAGAGAGAGAGATAGATAAATAGATAAAGATTATATAGATATTTACTACTACTAATAATAATACAAAATTTCCATTTTGTGATTAGAATTCTTAAGTGAATTATGAGTTCGATAAATAATAACAAAAGCTTTTTTTTTTTTTTATAAAAGCGGAAGCCATCATCATGGAGAACTTCTTACGTAACTGAAACATCTACTTGCTTTTCTCCTCAAGGCCAGTAACCCTTTTCTATGAACCCTGTCAAGGCCAATTCCACGTCTACAGTGGCTACTCACTTAAAAGCATCAACACCAAAACTGAAGGAAAACGAACAGGTGAATATCAAGATTTTATTTGAATTTCTTTCAATGAGTGTACATTATTAATAGTCAAATTTCCAATCAAAGTGAGGATCACCATTCAGTTTAAGCGACAGTGTGGGTTTATCTGCATTTGCATCACCCCTCCCCCATCAATACTTTTTAAACCTCTGGATGGATGCATTTTCTTGAAAATTGAAATGGATATTTGAGAACTATGATGATTTACCTTTAATATGTGGAATCTTTTTCAAATGGATGCTCCTCGAAAAATTAGTACGAGAAGGCGACAGAAATTCCCATAGAAATGCATTAGGATGTAAAGGAAGCATTTCTATCCTATTTCTCTTAATATCTAATTGCCTTAAATAAGGAATATTAAATCCTTTTAACTAATTCATTCGAATACATTTGATACGTTTAAAATTAATACGATCTAGACAATCACGAATTTTTATATTTTTTTTTTCAGAAAAAGGATTTTTTTTGTATTTTTGTATTAGTAAATATTTTAATTTGAAAAGAAAAGAAGAACTATCGGTTTTGTCAATTTTATGTTGTTGTTTTTTTTTTTTAAATTCAGGTTGATGCTGCTGAAATACATGACTTTTTTTTTTCTTGTCTTTTTTTTTTTTAATTTTAAAGCGAATTTAAGTTCTTAATTTTTTTTTTTACATTAAAAATTGAGTTGATTTATATTTGTTTCAATAAAAATTTTAGCAACTTCAATTTCCAATGAATATGATTGAAGTGTTTTCGAATTCTTCTGTCTTCTGTCTCTGTTGTCAAGTTTTTATTAATTTCTAGAAAATTCATAAACATTCACCTGAAATTCTTGGAAAGATAATTTCTTAGAAACTAGCCTTGATGTATCAATTTATTTTATTTTATTTCTCATTCATTTTTAATTATGTTGCACAATTCTTTGAAAAACAAAATGAATTGCTATGCGAGGGGTGAAAATATGAATTCTAAGTCAATGGGAAAAAAAAAGAATAGTAAAGAAAATGAAAAGTTACAATTTTCTTTACAATTCTTCATTATTCGTTTTTTTTTAACATTAAATGAGAATTGATATTAATTTGAAATGGGAAGTTTTCAGCATTTTTTCAAACAAATAAAAACCAATTCAATTTATAAAGAAAATATCATGATCACTATCAACCTGAAAATTTAATACTAGTTTTTGTGGTTTGGTGAATATTACTTTCGCGCAAGCGTCACTTCGTAAGGACATGGCAGACGTGGGCTCCGTTAAAATTTTCCCTTCAACAGAGACAGACTAAGCTGAAGTAATTTCATATTGATTTATTAATAATATAAAAGGTATTTAACATGACTGACTACGTAAAATTAAATGTATAAGATGTAAAAAGATAATGAAAATGGCTGAACTAAGAAGTATGGCATGTGGAACGGAACAGCACATTTCGTGTCTAAAGGAGGATATGGAAACCCCCTCGAAACAAAAGCAATGGAAATGTGAAAATTGCAATAGAATTACTTTAAGAAATAGAAATGTTGGTTTAAACCTCAAATAAAAGGAAGAAAATAATGAAGAACTTAATAATGAACTCTCCCAAAAAAACCCTACTTTACAATTTAGTGAAATGGAAGATTCTCAAGCGAGTGACTTGAATCAAACACTAATGAAAGAACTAAGGGACATAAAGAAGGCAATAAATTTTGTCAATGAACAGTATGAAGAAATAATAGCTAGACTCCCAGAGCCGTTTCTACCATTAGGCAAGACTAGGCGGCCGCCTAGGGCGGCAAGATTTTAGGGCGGCCGAAAGACGGATTCGTTTATTTTTTGGTTGTTAAAATAGAATTTTCGTTTTTTTTTTTTTGGTTGTTAAAATAGGATTGTCGTTTTTTTTTTAGTGGGGGCGGCATTTGAAAGGGAGGGGGCGGCATTTTTCAGTTCTCGCCTAGGATGGCAGAACACCTAGAAACGGCTCTGTAGACTCCAGGTTTTTCAAGAAAAACAAAATGAGATATTAGGTGTAACAAAAAGATTGGAAAATGAAAATAAATGCCAAAATGAGAAAATCCAACAACTGGATGAAAAGTTACTCAAAATAGAAACACAACAAAGGAAATTCAATTTGGAAATTGTAGGAGTACAAGAAAATGAAAATGAAAATCTAATGGAGATACTAACCAAAATTGCTGAGGAACTTAATATACAGGACTCGAGAGAAATAGTAGATGTAGTTCATAGATATGGGAGGATAAAAAACAACAAATCCCGACCAATTATTGTAAAGTTATCAATAGAAAAGACAGAGGTAACTGGCTCTTCAAATATAAGCAAATTAAAGCCTTGAATAACAATCAAATTTTCAATGTAAATGATTTCAACAGAATCTATTTGAATGAAAATTTAACACAACATACGAAAAACCTATTTTGGATTACAAAAATGGCCGCGAAAGATAAGGGATAAAAATTTGTATGGGTCAAGAATGGTAAATTATTAATAGAAAAAATGAAAACACTAAAATAATCCAAATCTAAGATTAAAACGATATAAATAAGATATAACCAAAAAAAAACCAAAATGGATACAAGTAACACTAAAATTGAACTAGCAAATATAAATACAATAGATAAAATTGATGATTGGAATTCAAATAGTAAATATAAAAATATACTATTTCTGAATATTAGAAGCTTAAAATCGAATTTCCTTTATTTGTTGGCAAACATTCAGTTTAAATTAATGTACAGTCGGACCTCTATTTAACGAAGTCGCTAAATCCCGAAAAAAAATTCGTTATATGGAGAATTCGTTAAATAGAGATTCACCTTTTATTATTCAGTATTATTAAAAAAAGTAATAATTTTAATGACGTAAAGAATACATTACCACATGCGTACTTAAATTTTGCTAATAAAGTCCGTTAATTTTGTCTGAGGTTTTTTTTTTTTTTTGAAAAAGTGTTTTCGCTCATAGTACGTCTCGCATCTTTGTAATTTACCAAAAACCCCTTCAGTATTTTCTTCAAATTGTAATCCGCATCGGATTGTTTCAAATGATTTTAGCATTTCATCATACGAACGTTTTTTGATTTCTACATCATGATTATTTCCATTTTCATCATCTTCATCGCAATTCATAGTTGTATTGTTTTTATTTTTCACACTGTCCAAAATATCCGATTCAGTTATTGTTTCCGAGTTCTCAACTTCAAAATGAAGTGAAAGATAATCATCAATCAGCACATCATCTATAATTTCTTCTTTTTCCCTTAGCTGTATTCACATTTCTTTCATTTCCTCTAAGGGAATATTAATATTAAAAAACATTTCACGGAGAAAAAAAATAGATACCACGAAAAAGTTCGTTAAATAGAAAATGCACTTCGCTATTTGGAGGTTATTTTACGAAGAAATTAGCAAAATGTTCTTGGTTCCAAAGAAAAGTTCGCAAAATAGAGAAATTCGCAAAATAGAGGTTCGTTAAATAGAGGTCCGACTGTATATTGATATAATAATCTTAGTGGAGGTCAATATCAAAGAGGAGGAAATCTTTTTATTCAATATTAATGGATATAAAAAAGCCTATAAATTGAGAAGAAATTCTAGAGATGGGGGAATAGTAGTTCTACCGTGAAAATTACAATGTCCTAGTTAACAGTGAAAATGCCATAACTCATGAAAATTTAATTTGTACATTTAACAACACATCATTCCTATTGAAAGAACTAATAATTTACATTATGTATAAAACTCCACATAAGGACAAGAAAATATTTATTAAAGAACTAGACGGGTTCCGGAGCGAAGCGACATATATAGCATAAAAAAAAAACCTTTATTTATTTAGCAAATTAATATTGAGATCGGACAATACACGACTTCCCAGCCCGTTGTGGCCTTCTCCGCTTAACTGAGGTGTATTCCGGGTTGGCGCCTCTCACCTTGGGTTGCACCACACACATTTTTGCATGTATCTTGCAAACGTAGAAACGTTTGTGAATGAGTGATATATCGTTCGATAGAACTTTCAAATAGCAACATTTTCTCAATATAATGTTCACTTCCAACATTTATACTTTTCGTTTAAATTTGACCCTTTAAAAGGCGCCATCTTGGAAACCAAAAACTTTTTTCGAAAGATTTTTGTAGCATTTTGTTTGTCTTAAAAAGATCTACATTTTCTAAATTTGCTTGACCAATCTATCTCTTATAGTTTGGTCACAAAATTGGAAAAACGTAAAGTCTGATGACAGACAGAATAACGATTTTATTATTAAAGAATTAAAAAATAACATAGTAAAAATACAGAAAAAAATGAAAAAAAAATATAATTTGTATTGGAGATACCAATATAAACATTGGAGAAAAAATTGTTAATAAAGCAAGTTTGAAATATGTAAATATGTTTTATAATCTTGGATTTTTAAATCATATATATAAAACAACACGATCAGCTAAAACTACTATTTCAGAAACTAAAACTTGCATTGATCATTGTTTTTCAAATACAGAATCTTTTGCAATCAACGCTAATATTTTACAATGGGATATCTCAGATCACTAGCATCTTGATTGAAAATGAAAAAACAGAAACAGAATTGCAATTATCTGAAAAAGAAAATGTAAACTATGAGAAACAAAAAAAAATAAATACTGATTTCTTAAATGAAAGATTAATATTATTAACAGATGAAATAAAAAGGAATAATATAGAAGATCCAAACAAAATTATTAGCAAATTAAATAAACTAATAAAAAAAGCAAAACAAAAGGTCAAAAATAAAAGAATTACTGAAAAAAGTAAAAGTGATCCATATGAGAAGACAAAATCTAAATATAAAAAAAAAAATGGATGAATTCTCAAATATTAAAATATATAGAAGAAAAAAATAATTTATTTAAAAAACAAAACTAATAAAAAATTAGAAAAAGAATACAAAACAAAAAAAAAAACTGGTTGAAAAATCAAATTAAGAAACAAAAGAACAAATATTTCAGTAAAATTATAAAAGATGATCCAAATGCCAACTCAAATGTTTGGAAAAATTTAAATAAAAATATAATTGGAAGAAAATAAAAATAAGACTTCAGATTACTGAAACTTATTGGAAAATTATGATAACAAAATATTGTTTAATGAACTCAGTAAAAATTTTACTCAGAATATACATACTAACAAAACAAGCAATAAAAACAAAATAATGAAGTACGATGTAAAACAGGCAACTGAACTGAACTCCTTGGTATTAGTATTTCCTAATAAAAATGATATAATGGAGGTAATAAAAAATCATAAGACAAAATATTTCTATGGTCCTGATTTTATAAATATATCCTTATATATTATTTCTCAAAGGTGTTTCTGTGTCGGCACGCCACAACTCCCTTAATACTTCATCAAAATCAATGATTGAGACATCATTTTGAAGATTACGTTCCTCACTAATGACAAAAACAAATTGTTGAAAATTAATATTTTCGTTAAGAAATTTTATTTTAAAAATCTTTTCATAAAAATATAGACACGCTTTGACAGATGTGACTTATCTTTCGAAAGCGAAACAACATTTCAAATAATTCTTTAGCGTCGTAAATTTAAAATATATCCTTTTTTGAAAAAAAATGCACTTTAAAATGATATTTCATCGTTGATTTAATAAGAACAGATTAAGAAAAGCAAACAAAGATTTACATTTTAATAAAAATAAACGATTTATGACAAACAAAAAAAAAACATAAAAATTTGTCAACTTCTTATATATTATTTCTCAAAGGTTTTTTTTTTTTATTATTTCCCTTATTACTTCATCAAAATCAATAATTGAGATATCATTTTGAAGATTATGTTCACCGCTAATGACGAAAATAAAATAATAATAAAAAAAAATTAATGCTTTCGTTAAAAAACTTTATTTTAAAAATCTTTCTATGAAAATGTAGAAGGCGCTATCTATTGACAATCTGTTCATTTATACACTTCCACATTACCATTCAGTGACTGATCAATATACCATGCCAATTATTCGCACGGGTCAACCTTTTATAAAAATGGAGAATGAGCAGAAAATAACGAAAGATCCAGAGATCACTGTCTTGAACCGGGGGGGGGGGGGGGGTCCAAATCGCTGCGTAGTAGACAACGCGATATTGGCTATCTGAGCATGACGTCATATGGTTGCAACTTGGAAATTCTCTTCTATTCAAATAATGAATAGCACTAGAGTGTTTCATTTTTTTGAACAATGTGTTTAACAAACATGCACGATAGCTGTTGGATTTGTTCATTAGTTCTCAAAGGTGGTTCTTTGTGCGAATTATTCGCACGGGCCAACTAGTTATCATATTGTTTATAAATATATTTATAAATATAAATATATTTTTAATATCATATTAAAAAAAATAAAAGAAAACCTTTCTGAATTTTTGGTTGAATTGTTTAAAAAAAAATTATTATACTTGCATATATTCTGATTCTTGGAAAATATCATACACAATTCCAGTATATAAGGGAGGAAATCATAATGAACTAAATAATTATAGGCCTATTGCATTAATTTCAAATATTTCAAAGACTATTGAAAGTTATATATCAAAAAACATTTACAACTTCATAAGCAGCAAGAAACTTTTAAATAGTAACCAATTTGCATATCAGAAAAATAAAAGTACTATACATCTATTGAATAAAGTAAACGAATATATAAATAAATCTTTAAACAATGGAAAAATAATTTATATAGCATTTATTGACTTTAGAAAGGCGTTTGACGCAATCAATCCTAAAATTTTACTAAAAAAAAATCAATCAAATGGAAATAAGAGGAAATGTTTACAAAATTATTGAAAATTATTGAAGAACAGGAAATTTAAGATCAAAATTTGAAATAACGTCAGTCGATTATATAATTCAAAAAGAGGAATCCCCCAAGGTTCAAACTTGGGACCTCTCTTATTTCATATATATATATATATATATATATAAATTCAATAAGTAACAATATACAAAATTCAAGCATTTTTCTATAAGCAGATGATGTCATCCTGATTACTACTGCTGTAAACCAAACCCAAGCACATGAAAATTTTGCAGACAGACCTAAATAATATAAATAAATGGACATTCTCAAATAAAGTGACAATAAATGGAAATAAGACCAAGATAATGATAATCAAAAATAAAAATAAAAAAAACTAGACAATAATTTAATTATTAGATTACACGATATTGAATGTTCAAATATTAATCAAAGTAATGATGATTTTATGACCACGTGTAACTGCAAAAAAATTGAACCAATTTTAACATATAAATACCTAGGTATATGTATCTAGACAGTAAGTTCTTTTGGAATAAACATTATGAATTTGTAATTGGAAAGTTAAGTTCTTATTCATTTCTTTCTTACCATATTAAGAATGCATTCCCATTTAGACAAAAACTTATAATCTACAAATCTCTTGCAGATTCACTATTAAATTATGGTCTGGAATGTTGGGTAAACATTAACAAACAGCAAATGGAACATAATAATAAACTAACGAAAATATTTAATAATGTTTACATTAACTTAAGCATTAAAAATAGAAAAAAAAAAGAAAAAAAAAACTTTTTTGCAATTGTGGTCGTTATGATTATTCAACTAGATTTGTTGTATTAAGAAAATTAAATTATTATTTAACATGCGTAAAAAGATCATAATAAGTCATTAAGGCCAACACACAAATGCATTTAAGAAAACATCTATACATTTGTCACGTGTCCTGGCAACCTCATGTTTTGTTCTTGAAATTATTGTATTATTATTTTTTCTCGACAACGAAACGCAGGACGTTTTGAAAACATTTATAATTTTTAATACCATAAATGTTTTAATTATATATGTGTGTTGGCCTTAATGACTTCTTATTGTATGAAGAAAAAGAAAGTATCAAGAAAGAATAAAATAAAAAATAACGATTAGGAACATTACTAGAGCCGTACATCTGATTATGTTTTTAAAAAAGTTTTATACACATTAAAATATACAAATACTACTACGACCGTTTCGCTGGCTAGAGCCAGCTTTTTCAAATAGGGATAACAACATGAACTAGTTAATTTATACATACAACTAATCGAAATGTCTTCTGGGTAGAACGTCATCTGGACCAGATTGGAGGAGGCTTGATAGAGGCTTGTTTGGTGGAACGCAAGTGTTTTGCGCCCTCGAGGGGTGAAAACCGTCAACAGCAGCATCATCAAAAAAATTTTATTTTTCGTATTTTATTTAAGTTTTTAGCTCGTATTTTACGAAATGGGTCATTCTCACGAAAAGGGACATTTTCACTTCCGATGATTTTATTTTTAAAAAAAAAAATCATCGGAGTGAAAATGTCCCTTTATTCTGTTGTGTTCTTTTATGTATTTTTTAATCATGTTTTACCAGTAACAAGCTTTACTGGTACATATTATGCGTAAAAACACGTAAAACACCTTATTTTTAAAACACTGTACTTTTAAAACACTGTATTTTTTAATCCTAACATGTTTTACTGGTACATATTATGGTTTATAAAGAGAATATGATAATGGCAGTAAAGCTTACTACAGTTCAGTTCATGAAAGAAGAGCTTTTGATGAAGTAATTTCCTTTTAGATTGATGTTTCCGGGACGTAACAGCGCCATCTATTGTTAAAATCCGTAACTGAATCTTTTAAACATTACGAAAGCATTCTGGTTTTTGTATTTTCTACAGTTAATTATAGAAAATAAATTATTTTCTGTAAATAATAATAATTACAATTGAAATAATTAAAAGCGTTCCACACTATTCCCCTTGCTTGGCAATGCAGAGTTTGTCCTTTCTTGGTCACTCTTATTTATGCGATCACCAAACGACGCCATCTTGGGCTGACTGGTTGGAGTTCAAGTTAATGACGTCATGACAAAATCGATCGCTACGTAATGACCATATATGGCAAACCCTTTTTAATTAAAAATACTACAGCTAATTTTGATATAATTTTGACAAAATCTTAACTCAAAAAAGTTTATTGCCAGGGAGGTGATGCATAAACTTCATGCATTTGACAAAACAGACAGAACATGGGCATTTCTCTATTTTCACAATTTCATTTTAAACTTTTATCAAGAGTATTTAATAATTACACGATATTAATTTTAAACTTTAAATGTTAAATATTTTGTTATATTTTTCACCTTTGCAGTTAACCATTCATGGAGTTTCCAAAAATATTCCATGATGTTGACAAACCATAGGAAATAATCTTTCGGCGGTAATAGGTACTTTTGTTGGCTAAGCTGTTTGTTCACATTGGGTTAATTATCCCAATACAAATTTCAATTTATATAAAGTGTTATAATTTCAGAAAAAGTTAATCAAAATCATAATATACTTGTAAACAAAATAAGAAGCTTAATTGGGGGAAAACCAGAGTAAAATAGACTTGATTATGAAATGATATTTTATTTAAAGAATAAAAGTCATTAAAAACCAAGAACATATAATAACTCGTATAGGATTTCAACAGGATTTCTTTATTCTCTAAAAACAGAAGAAGAAGAATCACTAACAAGGAAAGTGCATGATCTCGAACGCTGATAACCGCACGAAAATGTGCTTAGAAAATAAATCGCTCATGCCAAAAACAGAGGTATGAGTCATTCTCATGCAAAACAGCACGTCTTACCACGAGAGACATGAATGATCATCTATTGAAGATCCAAGAGAGGAACTTTGGTAACGCGAAGAAACAAATTATATATTTCCCTCTCCTTAAATAATTACGCTATCTGAACAACAAACTTTTCCTACTGATCTGATAAGTGTTGCACGGCTATTCAGTCTTCAAAGTACACTAGTAAACAACAGCTGAGTTTTGCATGGGAATGACTCATACCACTGTTTTTGGGATGAGCGATTTATATTCTTAGCACATTTTCATGCAGTTCTCAGCGTTCGAGGTCACCCACATCCCTTTTCAGTAATGAAGTAAATATACCAAAAATTTTAATATTTATAATATATTCCTTGGTTTGATATCAGTTTAATTTAAAGTAAAACATTACAGGAGAAAGAAAGCTGTAAAAAATCAACACCATGTACTTTGCATCAACTCCAAGGTGCCGAAAATGCTACAGAATTCCATGGAGTTCGTGAATAGGCAAAAATGGATTATTTTAAGTTTGATTTGATATGTACATGGGGTAGATGTACTCGCCTAATAAATGTACTCGCCTAATTATGAGAAGTGCAATCCATAGCACAAAACACCATTATTCATTTAGTGCTGTGCTAGTGGTAAACAATATGGTTGCTACTTCATCACGTGATCACTAGCTAAAGTCAAAAGCTGTCTATGCTTAGATTTTTAGAGAATTAACATTTCCCTACAGAGTTGATGCTGAATTCAACTTTGATACATTGTAAAAAATATTTACCATCACAAAAAATATAATAATATGATTGATTATCATGTATTTTTATTCCTGTTATTAGATACAATGTAAGTTATTGAGATATTAAGCTGCATTTTATAAGATAAATAATCATCTGTAAAGAAAACATGTTTAGTTCAAGACAAGGAGTTGACTTTTGGGATAGTTTGAATTCTGTTTTAAAAAGATTAAATATTCGATTTTCATATTTATTAATGAGCCTGACAGTACAAATTATATAATACATATAAAAATATAATTGAGAAAGAAAATTAATTTTTAAAGCATTTGTTGGAAAGGAACATAAAGTATCCGTTTTTGTGAGAATGACCCAAATACAAGTTGTTACGAAATGTAAAGCTATTCCTATAAGAATTCTTGCTTTAGAAGAACAGACGCTTTCTTCTGTGAAATCGGAGGCCATCATCATTTTCGTTCGTAGGCCTATCATGCACTTTGAATGGGAAAGATTATAATGGTGGTAAAACCAAAAAAAAAATAATACTCACGTCTCTTCCCAGATGAAGGCGGAGTTACAGACAATGAACTTTCCAATGAAAAACATGATCAATGAGGGTGGGAGATTTAATCCTAAGATTAACCAATGTTTATGTTCCTGTCTATCAGATCTGAAATGCGTAAGTTCTTACATAACTGAAGCATCCAATTGCATTCCTCCTCAAAATCTATTAATCTACGAACACCCCTGGCAAGGCCATTCCATGTCTACAGCGGCTGAAAAGCATCAACACTTTCCGCAGCGAAACTGAAGGGAAAGGAATAGGTGAGATTTTATTTGTATCTCTTTCAATATGTTTACATTACTTTTGGTGGAGTTTCCAAGCAAGGAGAGGCTAATCAGCCAGTTTAAATATGAGTGTTTGTATGATTCCTCCCCCCCCCTCTTTTTAATCTTCTAAACTTCTTTAAAATTGATATGCATATTTGAGAACTATGACGAAATAATTTTTATATTCGAAATCCTCTGCAAATGGATCCATCTTGAAAAATTAGTAGAAGAAGTCTACCGAAATTGCCATTGAAAATTTCTGGAATCTAATCAGTACATTTGTACCCTTTTTCTCTTAATATCTAATTATAGTTCGTCTAACTTAGGAAGGCAGTCCCCTCATTCGTTGGGACTGAGAACTTGAAAAAATAGGGGTGAAAGGGTATCAGGGTATTGTTGTGGAATTAAAAAAAGGTCTTAGGTGATTCTTTTTTTAGTATTTTGGAGAATTCAGCTCTTCGGAAATGTAGTTACTTAAAGTCAATAATAAGGAGGCCAAGCTCTGCAAACACTGCTGTAATCTTTTTTTCCCCACCCCCATTTATCTTATACCCTTTCATATCTATTTTTTCAAGTTCTCAGATCCAATGCCTGAGAGGACTGCCTTCCTAATTTAGACGAACTGTACATTAAATCAGGAATATTAAATCCTTTTAACTAATCCATTGGAGTATTTTTATGATACGATTAAAATTAATCTGATTTAGACAGCTGCGGATTTTATTTTCAGAAACAGGAAAATTTATATTGATGTATTAGTAAATAGTTTGAAAGGAAATGTAGAGTTCTCGTTTTTTATTTTGTCGTTTCTTATAGGGTTTTTTTTTTAAACATAATTATTTTTAGTTGAAATAGAAAGTTTTTATAATCTTTTATTTTTTGAAAAATAATACTTAGGACAAGACTAATGTAGGAAAAAAACACCTCACGAAAAATTTTAAATTTGTCTTAAAATTAAAAAATATAATATGAAAATTAATGAAGGTTTAAGTTTTTGTCGTTTCACCATTTAAAAAAAGAAAACATTTTAAATAAGGGCCCGTTAAGTACATTTCTTTGGGCCCGGTAGCCGTGTGGGTAAGGGCGCTTGGCTGCGGGTTGGAGGTAGAGGGTTCGATTCCCGGCCTCGGTGGAGGACGGGAATTTTTCCACGCTTCTTTCTCCTCCAAACGGGCCCTAGGGTCTGAGAATGGTTACCGGGTTTCTTTCCCGGGAGTTAAAGGCGGGCGAGCGACGGGCCGACCCCTCGTCCTCAACTTTGTCCCATAGGTTCTGATCTCTGGAGCCTACCCTCCAGCAGCATTGCGCGGTCCTCTGGGCCTGATCGCAACTTTAACTTTAAGTACATTTCTAGTCATTTTAGATCCCCCATCCCCCGTGTATTTATTTAAGACTCGCCAAATTATTAACTACAAATACCACTGAACAATAAGTTAAAAAAGTCAAAATTATAATAAAATGCATGTTTGTCGGTCTTATGTAAGCATTGTTGTGATCCCTCGTTCCCCCTTGTAAGCAAAAATAAACAAAGCTTGAAACCCCCACCCCCTGAATCCTTACATAATACTTGAACAGCCCCTAACGTAAGTTTTTTCTCTGTTCTTAACTTTTTATTGATATAAAAGTTGATCCAATTAAATTCACTTATAATTTTTTTAAGAACTGTTACAGTATCAGTATTATATTGTATGAATAGTTTGATGCTTAAAGATTTTTGTATTGTGTTCTCAATTTTATTAAGTTTCTAATAAATGCAAACACAAAATCAAATCTCATGCGACCTAACCCTAAAACTGAAATTGAATCTTAACTAAAAGATCTACAAAAGATAATCTCTGAGCGTCGTAAGAATAAACTATTAGATGAGACGACAGAGAAAACTAAATGCTGTCTTCCAAAACAAAACTTATCGAATATATTTTGAAGTACTGAATGTTTCTTCTTGAAATTTGGTATTTATTTTAACAAACTACAGATGATTTTTACTTAAAAGCTTTTCCAAGTGGATTCGTTCAAGAAATTAGTAGTGATTCTTAAAATGTTGGGTTCTAATCCTTTTAGCGAATTCAATGACTTGGAATCATTAGGACAAATCGGCTTTAGACAATTTGAGTTAACAATGTGGATTTTATTAATGTTTTCAGAAACTGAAAAGTAGGTACTGTTTTACTGGATATAATACTTGGAAATGGAAATAGTCTTTTCGTTCGTAATTTTTTCACAGCATTAAAAAAGAAAAAAAGAAAAAAACAAAACTAAATAAAAAAAATTATAGAAATAATAGAAATAAAAAAATTAAGGAAACTGGTTTTTTTTTTTTTTTTTTTTTGAGGGATTTCTTTTTAGAAACTTATTCATTTACTGAAGATATCGTAAAATATCAACATGTAAAGCCAATGTACATGTTTGTGGATGTAAATGTCATACAGTTTCCGTCAGTTATATGTATTTAAATCATTAACTAAATTTATTATTATTTATTTATTTGTTTTCAGACATGTACTTCAACATCATTCTACTGTTGGTGTTTAGTTTTGTTTTGAATATTGAATGTAATGAAAAACCAAAAGTTTTAGTGAAACAAGGAGAAATGGAAGGAACGGAATTGACTTCAATTAATGGAACTAAATTCTTTGCCTTCAGAGGAATTCCTTATGCAAAACCACCTGTTGGTCCGTTAAGATTCAAGGTATTCCACTTTAACTAACTTCATTTTAAGTAGTATTCTTTACAATATACGTTTAGCCTATGTTATAGCAAAATGAGTCATCAAAATAAGTCAGTCTGTATTTCTGTAATAACAAGCTTTTGAACAACTAGATGGATCTTCCTGAAATGTAGCTTGCACATTTAAGGGCAAGAAGAGACGATCTGACTTTTACTATGTTATTAGTTTCCGCGTGGGTACTTGTCCGTTAAACACCGCGGGAAGGTTTCAAAATTCCTTTAGGATTAGGATTGAAGTAATGGATTTCTATTGACATCTTAAGCAAAATATTTTACCTATTTACTAATCCTATTAATATCTGAGCGAATATCTTTAATATAAGTAAAATTAATTGTATTAGTTGAATTTTTTGGAAGTCAACCTTCTGCTGTTCAAATGGAACGCTGTTTTACGTAAAATTCGAATTTTGTCACAATTTTTTAACAGGGATTCATGTATGATTAGGACTATCGTTAAATAAATATGGTCATTGTTTTCCTCATTTAAACGTTCACTGTTGACAAAAACAATATCAATTGCCAGGAGAATTTAAAATGATTTATCAGGAAATGTTTGTTAGTTTTAATAGTTAAATTGTTAGATTTTTGCGATGGCCGATGCCACATGGAGGTTCTATGAAACCTCGCTTCAACTTAACTGAATCGTTTTGAATCTAATGATCCTTTACTTCACTAACGTAAAGTTTATTCTCAATGTATTTCCAATATCTAATAATAACATCTAATAATATTACTGCGCCACAAGATGCTGCTATTAAAAAAAAATGCACATTCCTAAATCATTAGGCGTTTATAACTATACAATTTTGATTGTGCAGTCTATTTCCTTTATTGTATCTTTTCTAATTTTAGCTTCCTGAAGCGGCCACTGCTTGGAGAGGTGTTCTAGATGCTTCTAAAGACGGTCCAGTTTGTGCACAATTAGATTTCGATTTTCATTTCAAAGGTGAAGAAGATTGTTTATATCTGAATGTCTACACACCAAGAGTAAGAATAATTTAAAAAAAGGTCTTTTGCTATTGTTTCATATTCATTAATAATTTTTTTAATATTTTTTCAATTACTGTTTATTATTATTAAAAGCTTCTATTTCGTAAAAATTTCTAATAAATTTAGTGACCCTCCAGTAAAAGGATTACCTGTTTTGATATTTAAGTAATTATTACTTTAAAGCTTTGCCTTAACTTGTATCATATAAATATTGTTAATTAATCGAAAGTGGATTTATAACTTTGGTAAAATTGATAAAGCATTTGAACAAATAGTCATGACCAAAATTGTAGATGAAGAAGTATTTTCAAAAAAGAAAAATCCACAGGTCTAAAATTTATGCAGTATATTTGGGAATATAATATAGACAAATCCGATCATTGAAAAAACAAAACGTACACATAACAATAATTGAAACCAAGGTTGCACAAGTTTAGGAAGTCTGATGGCCAATATTGTTATAAAAGTTCTGATGGAAGGTCTCAGCATACCTTCCTCCAACCCCCAATCTTTTGATCTTACTAATTAATGATTTCAGAATGTCATTTATAATAATAATTTATAATAAGTGTAATTTATTTACTTATTATTAATATGTATAAATATAAATTATTTATATATTATATATTATTTTATTTATATGTAAGTAAAAAGAAAAGCGGAAATACATCATAGACTTTGACACAAGTAGACTGTAATGGCCAACATCGAATGATTCTCTTGCTCGCTATAATACCTCGCGAAAGGCTGTTTAGATACTCTATGAATTGGAATATGAAGCACCTCCTCAACTTCCATATTCCCCAGACTTATCTCCAAAGACTATCATCCCTTTCAAAAAAATGGAAGCATGAATCCCAAGAGGAACAGCATGATTCAATACGCAATCATATGCCTAAGTAGAGTATCATAAAAGGTAGGCTACAGCTATTCAGTAAAATCATGCTAATTTTAAAACTAAAAAATACACGAAAAGAGCCACAAAGTATTCTTATACTTAACACGAGAATGTGTTCTTATAAAATGAAACTAGGTTTTTTTAAACCGATTAAATCTAGATTTATCAAAGTGCAAAAAAAAAAAAAAACAGTCAACAGCAGAATTAAAGTAAAATTCCAGACAGACAGACTAAAACCTCAGACCGAGTCTGAAAACACACTAAACTGACCGAAAGACTCCTGTTCTCAAAACAAAGTCAGCGACAGTGGCGTTTATAACTGAAAGAAGAAGAAAAGATACCGCCGCTACAGTATGTCCTGGCTAGAAGCGATATTTGTGAAATAAAATTCTTTAGATAGATAAATCACTATGTATGTATATGTATAATAGTTCAATGATTCTCAATTCAGCAGAACGATTAACATAAATTTAATTCAGTACTTGTTACGAGAGCACAACAGAAACATAATTTCTTCTAGGCACTAATATAAAATATCAATATAAGATAAACACATTAACTCTCTTCAAAAATTTGCAATACATTAATATCATCAAATAGATCTTTGGCTATTAAAGAGTTCTTCAACTTAATCATAGTTCAAAATCTTTCCTTTAAGATTAGAAACAATTATCACCAAAATTCAGTCTTGATTAAATACTGTTCAAGTTGAAATGTAAACATAAATATCAGTTTCTATTATCGATGTTTTTTCAAGGAGGTATTTATGCCCTTTTATGTAGATGGTTTAACTTATTCTCAACTTGTTCTATACCGAACTGAACACCTAAAGTACCGTATATGCTCCAATAGAGGCCCCCGGCGTTTATTTGCAACACTAGCGTCGGCTCCCGGCGCTAAATAGAGATAAATGGTTTAACTTATTCTCAATGTGTTCTATAAGGAACTGAACACCTGAAGTATTCTAAAGTCTTTTTATTCTTTTTCAATTCTAATTAATCACTATTTCTTAATCTGTTGATATCTCCGGTCAGCCTAGTTAATCCTCACATAAATCTCATGATTGGGTGTAACCTCCCGACGGAAAAACAATAAATAAAAACAATAAAATAAATAGTTTCTACTTACAGTCTGTCTTGAATGACTTAAAGTAAACCTTTACGTTGACACTAGCCTGGCCCGATTCTCTAATACTCGGTCTTCCTTGTGTTCGAATATCACAATGGAATTGTATCCTCTCCCATCTTTGACTTTCATTCATGAAGCATCTTTTCCGTTGATTCTGTGTTTGCTGCTTATCTTTCACAAACACTATAACTAAACAACTCCCCAAGTCCTAGAGAATTTCATTAGTTTCACCAGCCATAATAAAAATAACTTTTAATGTTGTTACATTTTTTTGTCCACAACATGTTGCCATGACTATTTTCGGAATATCCACATACAAGCAGAAAAACATTGTTCTTTTATTTTCTGTTTGACGCGCGTTGCAGCACTTGATCTTATAACAAAAGACACGATCTTCATTATTTCCATTGTCATCATTATTCCGATAATAATCTTCTGTATCTTTTAGTAAGAGATCGTTTATATGATGATTATTTCTTCACTATCTCATTATCAGGCTGAACATTTAAATCAAAATTCAAGTTGCATTAGCACAACTCCTGTCATATCTAATTAAAGAATAACTCTGCACATAACAATCTGTGACTTAAAGAAGAGCAGACTTGGGAACGGATAAATTCAGAGCGGTTTCAGTTTGAATCATTGCAAAGTTAACATCAATTAATGTTTCTACAATTGTTTGGACTTTTCCCCTTCTTCTCTTTTTCATTTGCATTTTTTATAATTGATTCTGTACTATTCAATTTTCAGGCTTGGGGATTTCAACCTCCGAAAGCTTCCCCTCGATGTAGCTACGATTTATTATTCAATATGCTTATTTTAAAAACTTTTTAAAAAATATAGAAATAATTTTATAGAAACAGAACAATTTAAGTATAATATCTTCAAACAATTTAAATATTATATATGTTATATATGAGGATATTGTTAATTTCAAAATAAAGGATTTTTAGAGTCATACCAATGGTCATACCAGAAGAAAATCGTCAAAGATACGTAATATTATAAGTAATAAAATAGATGAAGAATGAATGAAAGATTTTATAATTATTAAAAATTATTATAAAATATGAAGAGATTTATTTAGTTGTTTAATATTAAGGAGAAATTGGATGTAAGAATGTCTTCATGTCTTTAAAATGTTGTCATCTGGAAATACTAAAGAGAGTACAGATCGTACTTATAATCGTCTTCATGATATATTTTAAACAGATGAAGAGACTACATACACAACAAGCTTAGTCAGAAATAGGAAAACATTAAAAATAGTTGAAAAGATTAGCCATCATCGATTCACACACAGCTTATCTACGTAAAGTGGAATACTAATGAATTACCAGAACCATTCAAGCTTAATAAAGTGTCTCTCATTGTGGAAAATAATGAAGTCCAACGAATATAAGAAGAAACAGAAGGGAAATTACTAAAAAAACCAAATAAAAGAATTTAATTGACAATAGAATTTTGATTTTTTTAAAATTAAAAATCTGATTTTTTTTTTTAATGTTTTTCCAGTCCCATTAGGTATACTTATAAACTGTATACCAGTGGTATGAGACCAATAATTTTGATATATTTATCTAAAAGTTAATCCACCAGTTACAGATAATAATTAAATTATTCACTTAAAGTTAGAATAAATTTCATTCTTAATATTTAATTAACCCATCCATCAGAGATCATTTTTTGTTTTATTTGTTTAAATGTTGAAGTGTCTTTTTGATTAATATTTATTTGACTGAAAATTTTGTATTAAACATAATTTGTTAACCTATATCCAAAGTTGTTTTTAATTTTATCCAATTTAAAAATTTTATGCCAGTTGTATCTAGTGTTTATTTCTACTTCTTGAGAATTTCTTTCTCTTATTACCTCATAATAATTCTTAATCAAAATTTTGTATATAAATTTTTCATTTATTTTTAATATTCCATATTTTTTTTCTTATTCTTATTTGTTCTTTTTTTTATTTATATTTAAAATTTATGTATATATTATAGAATAATTTTTAAAAAAATTGAGATTGTTAATTCAGTTGATGTTTGTTAGGAGGTTCAACACATTTACTGGAAGATTGGAGACTTGAGTAGATTAGAAGTGGAAATTTCAGAATTTTTTTTTTGTAACAATTTCTTTTTTCATAAAAACAAAAACAAACAAAAAATAATCTTTTACAAAAAAAGACTTAAGGAACTCAAGACTTAGTTTCTTTTAATAAATTAAAATTTTTTATTAATTCCACAGCTTCCATTAGATGATGATGATTCGATAAAACTTCCTGTCCTTGTTTATATTCATAAAGGAACATTTCGTTCTGGAAGTGGGATGTCAAATTATACTGGACCCTATCGTATCATGGACAGAGAAATAGTCTTCGTTACTATGAATTATCGTCTGAGCGCTCTCGGTAAGTTAATATTAACTTCTGGTGTCTAATTCCTTTACCACGATAAAGGCGGGTGAGTGTTGTATTGGCTGTCCCGTCTCCACTTCGACTAAAGATAGCATGAGACATACAGTAGCGGCATCATAAGTTGCACCACCTCCCAGGATTTTGATATTCAGTTAATAATTATATAAAAAGATACCATTTATTTTCTCTATTGGTAATATGCATATCATTAATGGGGTAATAATTGGTCTGATATAAAAGCTCTGATTGTATATATTTATTTTTAGAAATTTGGTGATATTTATACAGAAATGACATATTTGTGTTTTTTAGAGGATTTGCATATCTTCAGGTTAGCACTGAAAAACCGCAAAAGAAGTTATGCATTATCAAAAAAATGCATAAACAGACACTTCACACTTTACCATAGACCACTTATTTCAATTATTTCAATTCTCGATACTTTGTATGTCCTCCACGTGGCTTGATTACAGCTGCGCACCTCTCGGGCATGGAATGTACATTAGTTTTCTTAAATAATCACTTCCCAGCTCTTAGTACCACACCCGATTTATTGTTTCCTGTAGAGATTTCTTGGTTTTTGGCTTATTTTCGGCAATTTTGGTTCCCATAACATGCTAGCAATTCTCTATTGGATTTAAATCCGGGCCATTTCCGGGCCAGTCTAGCAAAGTAATATGGCATTTCTGAAGATAATTCTTCACCTGTAGAAGAAAATTACAAATTATTTAATGTTTATTGAATAAAAATATTAAAAACATGTTCGTGAATGAAAAGATAGATTTTCTTTTTAGCTTTGTGGCATTGTACAGATTCTTGTTGAAATAGGCAGTTTGTGTCCGGCAAAATTGTCTCTGATGAATGGTTTCAGACATTCTTCTAATATGGCAATGTAGCGCTCGTCAGTTACAGTACCACTTATAAACTTTAGTTTTCCAACCCTCTTACTTGTGATGGATGCCCATAACATTTAACTAACAGGAAATTTCACTTTTGTGTAATGCTGTCAGGATGGTAGGTTTCACTTTTTCGGCGTCATACACAATGCTTCCCATCTGATCCATGCAAATTGAATTTTGATTCGTCGGAGAATAATACTATTTCCCACCACTGTATTGACCAATTGAAATGCTCTTTTGCCCACGCCAATCGTTTTTTCTTCTTGGAAGTAGTTAACAATGGCTTCTTACGAGGTCTGTAGGCCTTAAGGCCTAAGTCAACAAGCCGCTTTCGCACTGTTCTGGCAGAAGCACTGACACCGCAATGCTCTTCACACGCAAATCATTAGATCCTGCTCGACGATCACTAAGTAACAAACGCTTTAAAATTCGGTCTTGAGCAGGAGTACTGACACTTTTAGTCCAGTTCTCTCCTGTTTGACGATTCCATGTAAGAATTCGCGATACAGAAGAACGATTACAGCCCACTTTTTCTTGCAATTTCTCGACTAGATAGTTTTTCTCTGTCTAAACGACAATAACACTTTTATTCAGAGGTGTTAACTGCTTGTGCGGTGCCACGGTCACAGTCTTCACAAACTGAGCACACTGACTGCTATGACTCATTAACTCTCCTCTTATAGGTAAATTGGTGTCATAAGATAATGCAATAAGTATAATGCAGTATTTCATAATATGATGCAATCAAACACTGTACATATTAAATATCAGTGAAACTGGTAATATATTGAGTTTCATTGCTGTAATCCACAGCATAGCACATTTTGGAGGGTGGTGCAATTTATGATGCCACTACTGTATTTCCTCTGGTAGTACATTGTACGGGAGTGAAGTTTTAAACGTTTAACTATAACATTGCCATTAAAATAATTATTTAAGAGTTCCATAAGATTTCAATTTGTAGTTTATTGTTTTTTCTCTAAAATATTTTTAATGGATGTTTGCTTTTGTAATTTTACTATTATTGCTTATTTATTACTGCCTAATATCAAAACAAGACGAAAGACTACTTTCCTTATAATATTCTTATTAAGTTTTATTTTGTTTTATTTTATTTATTGAAAAATAATGTAAACGAAAAATTTAAGTTTATTTTTAAATCTGTTTTACGCAAAAAGTTAAGGTTTTGTATTTTCGGAAATGAAATACATGTACCTGAATTGTATAAATTGTATAAATTATACAAAGCAGGTGGATTAGAGGAGAATTAATATCTATTAGTCGACATCTTCTCAGTTCTAATGATTTTATTCGGGAATATTTGTTGCATGGTGATTTCTTGACAAGCGCCACAAAGAAAAAAAATGTCAAATATTCATTTAAAAGTTAAATAGCCTGTTGTCCATAAACAAGAGTTCCAAGTTTCAGGGAGATCTATCGAGAGATCCAAAGAGTTATTAGGGTAGGATACTTGGAGTATGTTTCCTTAGATATTCAGTTTTCTAGAATGAAAAAAAAAACCATTAATTTATTTATAAAAAATAGTACTTTACTCGTAAGAACATTCGAGTAAACTTTCTTTTTGCTTTTTTTAAGGATTTTTGAGCACAGAGGATAGTGCTTCTCCTGGTAACTATGGTCTTTGGGATCAACGATTAGCTCTACAGTGGGTTAAAGAGAATATCCATTCATTCGGTGGAAATCCAGATCAAGTTACTATTGCTGGTTTAGAAGCAGGAGCTGTCAGTGTTTCTTATCATTTAGTTTCGTCTGCATCAAAAGGTAAATTATTTAGAATTATTTTCAATTGAGCATTGACTGAAATTTAATATTCACAGAAATAATTTTAGAGAAATTTAATACAGTGAAGTCTCACTTATACGAAACATTCAGTTATACGAAGAATTTCTCATTCCCCGGCGAAACACCCATAGTCCTATACGTAATTCACTTACACGAAATGTTCACTTATACGAATAATTTTTGGTTCCCCCTCATGTTCGTATAAGTGAGACTTCACTGTATTCACATAAGTAATTTTAGAGAAATGAAACAATTGTATTTTTTTATATACAAGATGGCCATAAAATAACTTTCCCTGGTTGGAGGCATCTGCAGCAAAAACTAATAAACGGAATGAAACCGAAATTCAGGTGTAGTCTATTGAGGGCATGGGATAGAGCTTAACTGTTTTTTATGCAGTGTGTGTGTGTTGACTTTGCCGAATCACGAGATGAACAAATCTCTGCTTGTGCAATTCGAAAGTTTCATTAACAGTCAGTTTACAAATAATCTTTCATCGTTGCTGAGAATATCCATTACACATAACATTATACGCGAAAACAGATAAATTATAGAAAAGCTTCGTTTCCTTGGCCGGTTTTGAGAGCAGCGATTCACAGACAGATAAAAGCTATTCTTAAATCACTACGAGCTGCGAGACATTTCCATACCACTGACATGAACAAGTGATCGTCCAGCTTTAATCCTAGGAAAGAAAG
>JAFIDM010004315.1:72875625-72898509 GCA_023159025.1 Thereuonema tuberculata
AAATTTATGTTTTCGTTAAAAAACTTTATTTTTAAAAACTTTTTATAAAAATGTAGACCCGCTTTAACAAAGCGCCTTATTTTTCGAAAGCGAAAATATTGCTTTAGCGTTGTAACCTTCAAATATTTCCTTTTTTTGAATAAAAATGCACTTTAAATGATATTTCATCGTTTATTTAATAACAACAGATAAAAAAACAAACAAAGATTTATATTTTAATAAAAGTAAACGATTTATAACAATAGAAACATAAAAATTAGTCAACTTCTCATATATTATTTCTCAAAGGTGTTTTTTTTATTTCCCTTAATACTTCATCGAAATCAATGATTGAGATATTTTCAAGATTACGTTCACCGCTAATGATGAAAAATAAACAGATTGTTTAAAATTAATGTTTTCGTTAAAAAAATTTATTTTAAAAATCTTTTTTGTAAAAATGTAGAAGGCAATCTATTGACAATCTGTTCATTTATTTATTTCCACATTACCATTCGGTGACTGATCAAGATACCATGCGAATTATTCGCACGGGTCAACTTTTTTATAAAACTTGAGAAGACGCCATCTATTGACAATGTGTTTAACTAACATGCACACATGTTATTGTTGGATTTGTTTATTATTTCTCAAAGGTGGTTTTTTGTTGCGAATTATTCGCACGGGTCAACTAGTTATCAATTATTTGCTTCTGAATTAAGCTCAAACATATTATAAACCTTCTCATTTCATCCTATGTAAAAGTTTTGAGGTTAACATCTCATCGCAGTAAACAAAATGGCTGAAAAGACAGCAGTGCTCCCGCGGTTTATATGAGCACGGGTGCTAATAATACCCTAATAGGCTCCAGCCTCTTGATGTATCAGTTTTCAAGAGCATTAATAGCTTCTATGACCAAGCCGTGTCAACTTGGTTGAATCAGCATCCCGGTAGAATTGTTACGGAAAAAGAAATTCCTGAACTATTTGCCAATGCTTATGGAAAAGATGCTACAATTCAGAATGCACAGTCGGGTTTCAAGAAGACCGGCATACATCCCTTCAATCCCCATGTATTTTCAGAAGAGGATTTCATTAACGCAGAGCTCACAGCTAATCCAGAATGCAACAATAGCACAACTCTAGCTCTTCACACAACCATCTCCTCCAGAAATTCTGTACAGCTATCATCCCTGGAAAATTCCAATGAAAGGGCCAGCTGTCTTGTCTCACTACCAACACCAGGATCATCTTCACCACAACCAGGAACATCTACACAGAAAAGATCAACTCCAAAATGCTCCCCAACATTCCGAGAAGTGATTCCTATTCCAACCAAAGGTTCAAGGAAGCCTTCCACAAGAAAAGTGGCTCATTCTACAGAGCTCACTGACAGTCCACACAAATATCCAATAGAGAATGCTAAAAGCAGTAACCAGAAAAAAAGAGCAAAAAAGTCTTCAAATTCATGTCCTAAGAAATCAAGAAATATTGAAGACTCAGAGTTCATTTTCTGTGGGAAACTTTTTTCAATAACAGGCGGTGACTGGATGCAATAACAAAAATGCCAAAAATGGGCTCACGTGGAGTGCAGTGATGTTGGTAAACGACAGAAAGGTTACGTTTTGTGACTTTTGTTCAAAATAGAATATATAAGACAAAATGAATACTACCAGCATTGGTTTCTACTATAATATATATATATATATATATATATATATATATATATATATATATATAAATGAATGTTTCTTTCTTTCTTTCTTTCTTTGTCTGTCCTTTATACACTCTTAGGCCCTTTGACCTATCTGGACCAAACTTTGCAGAATTACTTTTTAGGACCCTGCGCAAAAGATAGGCTACCTTAGAACCCGGACCCACCCCCCAAAAGGGATTGAAAAGGGGTAAAAGCCCTGAAAAATCCAATATCCACCTGGTGGTGAAAATAAGAACTACACAAATATTGTGTAAAGTGAAAAATTCGCTCTCCTATGGGGGGCAGGGACACCACACTTGGGTGGAAGGAAGCCAACACAAAGGCTGAAGTGTCCCATCCCGACCGACACCGGGACCTTACATTTAGGGCCCCTTCTCGGGCCCCCAAGTCAATTGCAAATAAGGAAAAATTCGCTCTCCTATGGGAGGCAGGGACACCCCACTTGGGAGGGGGGATGGCGACACATGGGCGAAAGTGTCCCACCCCCGACCGACACCGGGACCTTATATTTAGGGGCCCTTCTCGGGCCCCCCAAGTCAATTGCAAATAAGGAAAAATTCGCTTTCCTATGGGAGGCAGAGACACCACATTTGGGTGGGGGGATGCGACAGAAGGGCCTAAGTGTCCCACCCCCGATCGACACCGGGACCTTATATTTAGGGCCCCTTCTCGGGGCCCCTAAGTCAATTGGAAAAAGAGAAAAATTCGCTCTCCTATGGGGGACAGGTCCACCACACTTGGGTGGGGATGGCGACACAAGGGCCTAAGTGTCCCACCCCCGATAGACACTGGAACCTTATATTTACGGCCTCTTCTCACGAGCCCTTTCTGTCTTTGAGTGGCATTGCAACGCATGCCGGGTACAGCTAGTATATATATATATATATATTTTACTTGTATTCTATTATTTTTCATTAGGTAAGCCTTTCTAGTTACCATTTCTATCTAAATTAAACATTATCATTGTGCATTACATGTATTTTTAATATTATAAGAGGGTTTATATTACCCCTTGGGTATGCTGGTATTTCCCCCCATGTTTTTAATATGAGCATTTAGAAGATCGTAATTAATTATTTTTCTAGTCCAAAATTATTAAGTTTTCATTCATATGTATTTTACTTTGCAGTTATAAAGGAATGAATAGTTGAATAAAATAATACTGATATTTGTTAATCACATGGCTTAATATAGGATAACAAATTTCCTTAAGATGCTCATAATCGCCAGACTTCCCCTATATCTTTAAGTACAGTGGAGCCCCGATTATCCGCGGAACTGTGTGGCAAAGACTTCGCAGATAACCTGAAAAAAGACTAAAAATTAGGTGTAACATGACAAAAAAAATATTTCACCATTAAAAACTACGTTTTATTATTGTACAAAATAATAATTTATTGTACAAAATAATAATTTATTGTACAAAATAATAATTTATTGTACAAAAAACATAATATGTAAAAATATGTACAGTAAAGCAAAAACCTTTGCTCTACGTTTGCATCCACAAATTCCGAGAAGGCCTATAGGATCACGATGCACAATAAACCTGTCAGTAATTTTCGACCTTTGCACTGTAGGACCTATTGTATTTTCCCTGTTGTTGGCTTGGATTAAAATTGTTTTTTTTTTTAGGTTCGTAATTAAAAAAATTTTTCGTGGCACTCGCGGATAAACCGCACCGCGGATCATCCGCTCGCGGCTAATCGGGGCTCTACTGTATATATTTTAAAATAAAAATAGCGAATGTTCGAGAAATTTCATGCTTCCCTTCGTTAAGCTTAAAATACAAATAGTATGATTTCAAATAATTAACAGATATTATTCAATATATTAACAAAGCATTATACACTGCTGTTTGTAAAAAATGCTACACCATGAAGGTATCATCAGAATTAAATGAAATTTGCAGCAAATGTCAATTTAGAATGTTATGCAAAATAGTAAAGTTTCAGAGCCACCGCGCATGCGTGGTGTGCGCAGCGCCCTCTGAACTGATGCTGAAAGCGTATAAATAGAGGGCTGTAGCGGAATGTTTAAAATAGTTAATGATTATTTGTAAGTGGCGAACATTTAGTGAGACCTAAGTATGCCTCCACGACGGAAGAAGGAGAAATTCCAACAACTTACGGAGTTTGAACGGGGGAGGGTTATCGGCCTTCGAGAAGGAGGATTTTCATATCGCGCAATAGCAGCTCGTGTGCAGCGTAACAGTTCCACAGTGATGCGAGTTTGGAAGCAGTGGACCGACGAGCAGCGAACAACTCGAAAAAGTGGCAGTGGACGACTGATCGACACCTGCTCCGCATGGCGCTGAATGACCGTACATCTTCCTCCAGGCAGTTGGCAGCACGTTGGTGTACTGCTACAGGTGTACTAATATCGGCTTCGTCAATTCGTCGACATTTGCTAAACCATGGATTGCGTGCAAGGGTGCCTTTATACAGGATCCCCCTCACGGCAAACCATAGACAGCTGCGTCTGCAATGGGCTCATGAGCGCAGAGCCTGGCAAGCTGATTGGCACCAAGTTGTCTTTTCAGATGAATCACGCTTCAATTTGTGGAACCATGATGGCCGCATTCGTGTTAGACACTATGGCGGTCACCGCTGCCTTCCAGAGTGCGTTATCGAACGACATAGTGGCCGAACACCCGGAGTTATGGTCTGGGGTGCGATTTCGTATTATGGACGATCCAATTTGCTACGAATTGAGGGTAATCTCAATAGCAACAGGTACGTCCGTGAAGTGCTACAGTCCGAAGTCGTTCCCTTCCTTCAAGGCATCCCTGGAGCTATCTTTTAGCAGGATAATGCACGCCCACATACTGCAAAGACTGTTCGAGACTTCTGTTCAGCCCAACACATGCAACTTCTTCCTTAGCCTGTTTATTCGCCTGATATGTCGCCTATTGAGCACGTGTGGGATGTGGTTGGTCGGCGTCTCGCTCGTGATCCGCGTCCTGCAGCTTCAAAAGACGAACTTTGGCTGCGAATACAAGCAATATGGAATTCTCTTCCACAAGCAGACATTCAAAATCTGTTTGACTCCATGCCACGTCGTATAGCAGCAGTTATTGCAGCGCCTAGTGGCTACACCAAATACTGATTTCGGACACTTAATATTGTTTTTTTGCTTTGAAAATTTCGTCATTTATTTGTACCAATACAAGTCGTTTAGGCATTAAATTTCATTTAATTCTGATGATTCCTTTATGGTGATTCCATTTTTTACAAACAGCAAGATAGTTTCACGAATATATTTCCAGTTTAATTTTGTATTGAACATAATCTTTTATAAAGCTTTTAAATAAATCAATCATTATAAATCTAATTCTTCAAATTTAATAATATTTTTGCAGTTTTATGTTAGATTTTACTAATTCATTTGCCAAATTACTTAAATTAATATTTAATACTCTGAACAATACTTATGAAAGATTTTTAGTGATTTCAAGATAATTCATTGCAAATCAATAAAACAACAGATTATTAAATGGGAATCAAATAGATTTCATTCTGTGGCTAAGTACAACGAAGTGTCATATGTCTGCAACTGAAGAAAATCGACCCATGGTGTGTATTATCTTTATTTCTTGCAATAATCAGCCAAACACGCTGTCGAACAGCGTGACGTGACATCCTGTGTAGGTATAAGGGTGATAAATTGTACGGTTATAGATTGTATGGTTATTCTCGAATTGAATTGCCTTTGCTTACATGATGCTTTTTTTATTTTTATTTTTAAAGGATTTGTTTATGTCTCCGTCCCTATTTGTTCCCAGCCTTGAAACAGAAGATGGTCCTAAATTTTTGGATGATGTTCCAACGAATCTATTTCGCTGTGGTTCAATAAATCGAGTACCTGTACTGATAGGTTTCACAGACAGTGAAGCATTACTACTTGCACTAAGTATGAATTGTTTTAGTTAATTTCATTTCTGAGGAAGGCTATTGTAAGCTCTGGCCGAAACAAGTCATTTTAGAATTTTTTAATTCTTGTTTTAGATTATTATGTTTTAAATTAATGTGTTTGCACGTAATATTACGACACATTAAATTTTGTAATTCTATTTCATTAAGTTTTGATTATTTCACTTTCAAACTAAATACGCATTTAATAAGAAATTGTAAGATACACTTTTGAAAAGTTCAAATATTAAATAATCAGATTTTTTAATATCAGCACGGAATTTATTGAATCACTTGTACTCGCAGATATCTTTCTTTTTAGATACAGAAAGGTATATGAAAAAAGTTTAAAAATATATTTTTTTTTAATATTTTTTCATATGCCTTTCTGTATTAAACAAAACTGTAATTGCACTGTAAACAAATCATGCTGTGCAATTTAGCTGCTAACTGGACTTGGAATGACATCAATGGACAGTTGAAACGTCGCTTTTTCCTCTCCTTTATAGATCCTCATCATTTTTTGCTATAGAGAGAAGACAAGGTTCGCGGCATATACACAAATAAATCAAAAAACTATTGTATTCAAGAAAAATAATCACTTATAACAACTACTTGACTATAAAGTGAGTTGTCAAGGCGTAACACAACTTTAGTTTTGCTTTCTTCTTCGAAACTACACAAAAGATTTCAGTTAAATCGTTTTTGTTAATAGGTAATCATGAATGGTGATTTAAATATGAAAGATTGCCAACTATCCATCAAATTTTTAACAATAAGAAATAAAAAAATGAAGAGTATTTTAATTGAACTTTACTCATATTGCTTCAAGAAAATTGAAAAATTTAGGCAGTACAATTGCATTGAAAGGAGAATGGGCAGATGTGTCCTGCCACTATACTGCGATAAGATATATACCTAAGAAAAGATCTCCGGGACGAAGTTGGGGTCGAGGGGCCAGCCGGGCACTCGCCCGCCTTTAACCCCCGGGAAAGAAACCCGGTACCCATTTTACAGAGGGCTGGGTAGACCCTAGGACCCGTTTGCAGGAGAAAGAGCATGGAAAAATTTTCACCCTCCGCTGAGGCCGGAAATTGAACCCGCTCCTCCGATCCGCAGCTAAGCGCTCTACCCACTTGGCCACCGGTTTCACATTATTTACAGGTAATAAATGAAAATAATATTTACTGTTCCTGAAAATAAGTATTAAGTTATAAATAATTAATACATCTGGAAAGTAAAGATGGCAACGATATAAGTCATATCTAGACGTATATAACTCCGAACGGAAGAATATTTGCGACGAGTCGTCATAATAACATATGTTCTATGTACGTAGATCTTTCTGTAGGTATATATCTTATAGCTATACAGGGCGAGACAATTTCTCATAGAGTTTGCCATTTCTCGTTTCATGTTCGTATTCAATTTTTCATTATCCAGCAATAACTGAAAATAATTTTAAAAAGTAGTTTATTTACGAAGTGTTTAGATGCTAGACCAAAATGTAAGAAAAACTTACATTTCTGATATCGTGTTAAATTTTTCTGTAAATTGTTTTAACTTAACACAGTGCTAATTGATATCGGTGATTTTTAAAAGCAATTTAGTGGTTCGATGTGAATCCCTTTCTAGACTTGTATCAGTCGGAACTGATTGTACTCCTTGAAGATTACACCTTCAAATTTATGAGTTGCATTGATCGATCAGAAAAAACACAAAGTTATAAGTAGGGCAAGGCATTTAATGATCTATAATTAGCTAATAAATGACAAATAAAAAACGCGTTTATGACCTAAAAATAGTAAAAAAAATGACCATAAAATATTTGAATTTATTACATTAAACCTTTTTTACCTTTTTAACTTTGACAATCAAAAAAAAAAAATGGTCTACTTGTTTTATGGAAAAATTTGTTGGCTTGAATGAGAACAAGTGAAGATACTGAATAATAAATAAAATCTCAAGGTATAAAAAAAATGACATTGCCTTCCAAAAAAACTGCTAAAAATGCTCAAAATGAGCAAAAAAATTGCCAAAAAATTACCGATCCCTAAAAAAATGCCGAAAAATGCAAAAAAAAAAATATCCTAACGAATTGCCTTTATTTAACTAATTTTTTAATGTTACACATTTTCATATATGCGAGCCTTGTTTCAACCTTCATAGAAAAAAAGGTGCAAAATCATCAAATGCCTTGCCCTAGTTATAAGTATCCATTCGTTATATGGTGAAAATCAAACGTTGCTGACTCAGACTTTAGAGGTCTGTAACCTCTCAGGGTTGTGTCAATGGCATGATTGGAGCGCCATGAGTTGTGCAATGGCAGTTAAAATAACGATTCGTCTGGAAAAATGGTATCATTTTTAAAGTTTGTAGATTTTCAAAAAAAAAAAAAATAAATCTTAGAATTTCATAGTCTTCTGAGTGGCAGTGTGATTCTCCTCTACGATCACATTCCGCAGAGGAAATAGCAGCATTCTGCAAGCTATATATTATGGGGAAATATTAGAATATTTGCTCCACAGTAAGGACTGATTCTGTCACCTTGTGGCAGAGGGATGGAAAGATCCTCAGGAAGGGCGTGTTTGCACTCCTATGTTAATGATGTACACGTGGGCCTGCTGTGTCATAATTTTTATTTAAATCAATTTTTAACTGGTCATGAGGACTTTAAATCTTAACTGATATCCTGTTAAATTTTTCAGGAAATTCTTTCAACTTAACACAGTCTCTGCTGTCTTGATAATTTTATTGGAAATCTTTAAATGCTAAATTAATGCATAAATATGGGAGGGCAGATAACAATACATGTAGAATTTGCCCGCTGCAGGAGGATGAGAATGCGGCAAATAGAGTAACCTGCCATCCTTTGGATTAAGGGAAAGATAAGGCAGAATACAAATACACAGACTGACTTAATCAGCCTTTCTTTCCTATTGGGATTTTTTAGGCTAAAAAAATACATTTGGTTAAAGAAATCAGAATTTGTATTAAATTAAATGAACAATATTCATTTATGCTGAAAGAGTCTTAAAAATAGATCCGAATGGTAAATGCACTTGATATATTGTTTATAAATTATAATTTTCTGTTATTGACTTTTTCACAGATCTATTAGGAAGAACGATACTTTTAGACGAAGAAGGATTGAAAAAGTGTCTGATAAAACCTTTTGTGAAACCTGGGGGAATTGATAAAAACGATGTTCCCAAGGTCTATGAATTGTATGGGAACTTAAGATACCAGTGATCCAGCCTTTCTATCAGTTTACGTAGAAGTAAGTGTCAAATAACAATATTGCAAATACAGAAGCTTAATAGAGAAGTTTTAATAGAGAAATTTTAATAGAGAAGTTTAATGTGCGTAAAATAAAACAGAAGAAAAGATAAATGGCAAGAATGAACATTTTCATTCATCGACGGGAATCTCGGACAATTGTTTCGTCCTTGTCAGGACTCATCATCTAGATTTACCTATCGTGATCTTGCGTCCACTTCTAGCAGTTCAATGGATATCATTCAACTCTAAGAATGATATCCATTACATTTCACGCCTTCTGAATTTGGTTGATGACTCCTGACCAAGATTGATGTTAAGAGATGAATTAAATGTATCATTCTTAATACCTTTTTTTTCTATCTCAGCTTTAATTTTACTAAATGTTGTGATACATTCAACAAATCTTTATACATAATTATTTACTATAAACTATTTACTAACTCTAAAACTATTTACAACTATCATTACAACGGGAATTAATAATAACACCTTAATCTATCACATTAACTTCAGTTGAGAGTCAACATATCTTCAGCAATTACAGAAAACAAAATCGCTGACAGTAAAAGGGGGCTGTGCAAGCAACAATTTTTTTTTATTAGAATTATTGTTAAAGAGAGATGAGATAAAACAAACAATTAAATAAATAAATAATATATATTCTCAGCTATTTACTGCGTAGTGAAGGTTAAGCATCAGCATTGTACCGTAAAACCTCGGTAAGTCGTCACCCGGATAAGTCGTCACTCCGTTTACTTCGTCGTTTTCCTTTGGTCCCGATAAGGTCTCATAGACAATAATGTAACAAAACCCTCTTTTACTCGTCACCAAATTTAATTCTACTCTGGATAACTCGTCACCCACAAAAATTGCGAAAAGCATCTTTATTCTCAATTTTGCCTGCTATCTTTTCAGCCCCGCCCCTTCACTCTAAGAAAGCCTAGCTTTTACGGAGAATTTTCACATGGGAAATTCACTTGGGAAATTATACACTTCTCGCTGCGACTCTTTGTCAAGTGAAGACGTGTTGACCGCTACTGAGTGTGATTTCATTTCATAGCGAGTAAGCCCCGCTATAAGGGTTATTTTTTATCTTGCAATTTCGTGGTTCGATTACATTTGTGACATGTCAGCGAAGCGAAACCGTCTTTTGCCTGATAAAACTATCATTTAAGGGTGAAAAGTGCACTTCTGGAAAAGCAAGCAAACAACGCCTGACACTTCTGCTTGGAGCTAATATGAGTGGGAATGAGAAACTTAAACCACTTGTGATAGGTGAAAGCAAAAAGCCACGCTGCTTTAAAAACTTTAGATCCCTGCCAATTGAATATGAAGCAAATTCAAATGCATGGATGACTACAACGATTTGGGAACGACGTATTCGTAAACTGGATTCTCAGTTTTCGCGTCAGAAAAGAAATGTTGCTATCATTGTCGATAACTGTACCGCCCACAATGAACCCGAAAATTTAAAAGCGATCGAAATTGTTTTTCTTCCTCCAAATGTAACTGCACTTCTTCAGCCTTTAGATCAAGGGATAATTCTTGACTTTAAACGAAAATACAAAAAAATGCTTGTAAAGGACATGATAAAAACATTGGATAGGAACGAAAAGCTAGAAGTTTCGGTTTTAGATGCGATTAACTATGCACACAAAAGTTGGAGTTCCGTTTCATTATTGTAATTAGTGTTTCGAATTGTTTCCGACATGCAGGGTTCATAGCAAATGCAGAATCAGAAGAAATCCTCAGCGAAGACATCATCGACCTGGAACCATTAGAGACTTTGCTGCAAATCACAAATGAAAAAGGGTGCAGCGTCAATGACGTTAATGCGTTTATCAACATTGATAACGACATCGCAATCTGCTCGCAAGCGACTGTAAAAGCTTTGACATCTGAATTTTTGGAAGAAAATCAAAACAGTTCAAGTGAGGATGATAGCGATGTCGAGAATATGGATCAAACCCCACCCAACAAGACAGAAACAATCGAAGCCCTGGAGAAAGTTCGACAGTACTTAACTTACTTTTTTTTATTTTATTTTCCACTTATTCATTTGCAAATATCGATTTCTGAAATTCTTGTTTTTCTCTCCGAATCCTACAGCAATTCATAAAAATATTGTGTTTCAGTATTTTTTGGTTTTGTTTTTTCGAAAATGCCCACTCCGCTTAAGTCGACAAAAATGTTTGGTCCCTTGAGTGACGACTTAACGAGGTTTTACTGTGTATTTTTAGGTTTAGAGGGAACGTGGAGATGAAAGTACACTGCTCACAAAATTAAGGAATATTGCGAAATGAATATAATTCACCCAAAAATAACAGGCATTTCAGTTTATTTATTAAGGAACATCATCAGAGAAGCAAATGACAAGAAAATAGAAGTTGTCTGAATATGCAAATGTGAGGCAAAACGTTAATTTGCATGTTTGCCCCGACCCTGTCTAAAGAGGCTGTCGCTGCTGGTTTACCTCCACTCTCCTGAATCAACAACAAGTGACAGAATCTGAAAATGTATAGCTATGAACAGTTGTTTTATTATTATATTTTGATTTTTTTTTTTAGAAAATAAATTGAGAGTTAGTATTTACCGAATCAAAAATTTCTAGAAGTAAATAAATCTTTTTAATAACAAACTAATGCCTCATTAATTTGTATATGCATGATCATTTTCAAACAAATTACAAAGTTGTAATAACTATGTAAGCGTAAATAGTCATTCACCACATTATATGACCTAAGATAAATGCGTACACAATTAAGTACTCCTTCAATATTTTTCTTTATCGATATTTATCACAGTTCGTATTAGAAAAATTCTACAGTTTTCAAAGTTTATCAATCTTTAAATATTAAAATAATCTTATTGTTTCTATTGAGTCCTTTAAAGTTGCATATCATGGGTTCAATATACTGTGTCGGTAACAGAGTTCAGTTATTTGAATAATATTTAGAATAACTATACTAATCTACACTAATCTATACTAATCTATACTAATAATCTATACTAATTTAAATAGTCACATCTTCGACTCTTGCAAATTAGTGTACCAGGGTTTTTTGTCTAACCTCGTTTTTATCCACAGTCTTTTCCTTCCAGATTTGAATCGATCCAACATGGCGGTCGAGTTTTTGAAAATATATTCCTCCATGTTGTTACTTCAGACGAAAGATGCATCTTTAGCATATTGATATTCACAAGCATATTGATTTTTACAATACTTAAATAAACTACAGAATTTCCTTAGATCGGAATCTCCTTTTTCGGCGCGGCGAAATTCTACTCATCCTATATCGTACGGGATTCTTCATTCTCCTGGATCGGATCTCATTACTTCTTCATTTTGGAGTTAACACCAAAGGATTAAGCATCATTCCAACCTTTCGCCAACAACGCAGCATCACTTCAGGGTCTGCCTCTTTATTGAGCTAGTGTCACACACTTTCTTGTAGCACTACTCGCAATAATCGATGCAATCGTTGTTATTAATATTCCTATTACAGTGTTATCAAATGACTTAATAATTTTTTTATATTCAATTCGCATTTGACGTCAGATTCAATTTTCTCAATTATTTAAACCAAGAGAAAATTTGCATGTATATCACATTTGAATCCACAAAATGCCCCTGCAAAGTGATTTAACCGAATCTGAAGCATGAAGAGTCATAAGGCGTCTTGAAGCTGACCAAAAACAGATCACACAGGCAGCAGCGGTTGGAACCCCCCAAAGTATGATTAGCAGACTCTGGAATCGCTTCAGAGAGACTGGCACAGAACGAAGAGGACCAGGTCAGGACAGCCCACTTGCCATCATTTCAGGAGATGATCGCTACTTGACGCTTACAGCAAGAAGGAACTGGCGAAGCAATGCGATGGTAGACTGTATGCCCGGAGACCAAGGATATGCTTTCCGTTAACTGCTGAACATCGTAGAACACGCAGAAGGTGGGCTGAACTTCATCTTCCTTGAATCCGAAAAAAGTGGTCCATGGTTCTCTTCATTGACGAGTCAGTATTCAGGCTGCAGCCTGGCAATCGTCGTGCTCTGATCTGGTGTGAATGTGGAATACGGGAGAATCTACGTTTCGTGCAAGAAAGACATTCCTTTGGTGGAGGTTGAATCATCGTGTGGGCAGACATCAGCATTGAAGGTCTTACCGAACGCCATGTTGTTAAAAAACGGAACGGTGAATGATGTAAGACAGTGGTCGGCAACCTTTTGTTGTAAGAGGGACAAATATTTTAAGTGGAGATTACTGCGGGCCGCACTTAGGATGTATATCACTATAGTATACTGACAAAGCCGGCGCTAGGAGGGTGCGGGGCCTCGGGCAATATGAATTTTGCGGGGCCTTCGACAACCTTATTTTAACAACCAAAAACAAAAACAAAAATGATACTGATTCTGTACATATTTTAGTTTTAAAAATAAAACGCTAATTATATATTTTTACGACATTTATTGTACATAGTTCAAATGAAATAAAAACAAATAAAATATCAACGATCCAAGACGCCTCGCGGGCCGCGGGTTGCCGAACGGTGCTGTAAGATATCAGGATGAAATTCTACAGCCTATAGTGGTACTCTACGTTGGAGCACTGGACGCCAATTTTCTTTTTGTGGACGATAATGTCCCCACAGTGCGAATCTTGTCAACAATATGCTGGAGGAAGCTGGAATCGAGCGCATAGACTGGCCTTCATGTTCTTCATGCCTTCCAGACCTGAATCCCATCGAATATCTTGGGATGCACTAGGGATGCGTGTTACCAGTCATCAATCACCTCCCATAACACTTTCTCAGCTGGATGTTGCCCTGGTGCACGAGTGGCTACGAATCCCACAGGAACTGCTAGACAATTTGATCCTCTCCATGCCTCATCGCTGTCAGTAGCAGCCTCAGGTGACCATAGACACTATTGAACAGTCAATGTGAGACACATTTTTCACGTTTGACATGTGAATGTTAATCCCAGTCTATATGTCACATCCTGCTCAATCCTAATAAATGGATTCTGCACCTCTTTTGCGTATTCAGACAACTTCCATTTTCGTGTCATTTGCTTCTCTGATGATGTTCTTTAATAAATAAACTCAAATGCCTCTGTTTTTTTTGGTGTATTATTTTCATTTCCAAATATCCCCTAAATCGTGTGAGCAGTGTAATCGTGTTCATGTTTTAAGTTGACCAATATTATTTTTGAAATATTTTTAAAGAAATTCACTTTGTTATTTAAGCAAGACATTTCGGATATTATTTTGAAGGAGTGAAAACCAATCATAAATGTGCGTATGTTTTTAGTTGGACAATAAATAAGATGTGTCCCAGATTTGAGGAAATGGGTTCAATAGTTTTAAGATAATTCGTGGACATACAGATAAATATAAATACAAACAACCAGAGGGAAAAATATTCATTTGGAAAAGTAAGACTTCTGTAATTAAGTCCATAAATAAATAATTAATAAATCAATAAATAAAAGGCTATCTATGCTTGGAATTCTATATTTTTTGATTGTTTTTTTAAGTTACCTATTTTTAGTTTTGAAGGATCACTTTTTACCATCATGAAAATGGATTAAGATTTTAGGAATAATAGTTTTTAGATTTGCTTCCTGGTTAAGCGGACTTCGAGTTGAAAATTGACTTAAATTCTTTCTTCTCTTCCTTATTCATTCAGACAGGTTAAAAAGGTATTTTATGGGGTGGGGATAGACGCACATACAGACATACAAACACAGAAAGTGACTAATAGGGTTGAGTCCACTTTCATAGTTAAAAGAATCCTGCAAATAAATGTTTAGAATCAAAATCTGTAAGAAAATACAATAAAAGCAATAAATTATAAAAGCGATAATCGATAATAAATGTTAAGAAAATCTTAGCGATCATGAAAATTGAAAATATGAAAAATAGTTTGAACCTACTCTGAACCTTGTCATTAAAATAAACTGATCTACAATTAACTGATCTACAAGATTCATCTCCACATGGTTCGGGGATTTAAAAACAACATTATTCTCTTGATTTATTTTGATGGATTAGTTTAACTTAAAAGAAGAACTTATTTTATTGCAAAAACCCATCGATATGTGCTTATTTCATTCCTTAACTTTTTTCTTATAATTGTGATTCAAAAGTTATTTTCCTCTCTAGATGTTGTTTCTGTCTTTTAAATCTAATAATTTTTAACTTTTATTCAACAAAGTTTGGATATATTAAAATCAAGTTTCAAAATCCATGTGATCTTAGAAAATATTGAGAGTAACCCCTTTTTAGTAATATTTTATATAGGTGTAAAAACACTTCTCATTTCACCGGTCTTATTTATACTTTTTCCTAAAAGATTAACAGCTATTTGCGATATTCTTAAATAAAAGGCTGTCTATGCTTGGAATTCTATATTTTTTGATTGTTTTTTTTAAGTTACCTATTTTTAGTTTTGAAGGATCACTTTTACCATCATGAAAATGGATTAAGATTTTAGGAATAATAGTTTTTAGATTTGCTTCCTGGTTAAGCGGATTTGCTTCCTGGTCTTACTACTGTAGCTAAGAAATCTCACTAGTCCACTGGTATATTGTTCTGTTCTATTTGTCCATTTGTCTGTTTTATTATGTTAAAACGTCCCGATGGATTTCATTATTATTTGGTATTTAATAACCAAAATAAATGACCACTGGCTGGGGTGGGGAGAATTGTTAAAATGGATGCCCCCCCCTCCTCCCTTACTGCACCGAAAATGAAATAAATTTAGGATTCTTGATCTAGGATCTTTCTTTTTCGTTGGAAAGCTAATCGATTTGTTTGTAACCCTCTCATCTAGGAATGCAACGACGTTTGTTTCTGCTTGAGAGACTATAATCATTGCAATCTCTAACATTTCAAAATTCTGAGTACGCCTGTGAAATTGACCCGAAATTCTTCGCCTAAACGGCAGGAAGGATCCATCTATCATAACAATGCTTTCTTCATGAATCAATTAAGCCTACCGTAGCTTTAATTTGCAAAACATTCGATATCACAATTTCCTGGAAAATCTAGAGCTTTAGCTTTCACTGTCTTTACCTTGAATGAGTTTTCTGTAGCTATAAGCGAACGTGTGCTTCGATTGTTTGTTTTCTTGTTGTGGAATTTATATATTGTGTAAGTTTGCAGCTTGAGCATAACCTTGGTTTAGTAATTGTGGAATAGTGGAATCAGGCAATAGTGGAATGACTCAAATAAGTTGTGGAAAAAAAGAGCATGGGGAAGAGAATTCCAACGAAAAAAAATATACTTCAAAAAGATGTCACCTGGTGAAAAAGTGGCGATGTGTAAAAAGCGCAATGCGTCTGTGAACGACCAATCTTCAGAAATCACCATGTCATTGGAAAAGAAACAATTTGTGCTCCTGGTTAAGCTCTATTACCAGAACAGCAGCAAGAGTGTAGCAGAACTGCGACAATATCGTCGTTTGAAGGCATTGAGAACAGGATCAATGACGGCAAGGGGTTTACGAAAAATAATGCAGAAATTCGAAGAGACAGGGGAGTTAGGTGTGTTGCCAGAAAGAGTACCCCACCCGATTGTGGAGGATGTTCTCCACGAAGTGGTAATAGTTAGTAGATGACAGAGCGTCAGTTGCCTGGTACTCAGCGACCAGTGCGCGAGCAGTAGCACATGAATTTACAATTCCATGGTCCACGGTGCGAAAGGTTTTGCGGTCCATTCTTCACTGGTACCCGTATAAGATCCAGATACTGCACAGTTACAGCCGCAAGATCCACAAACGTGATCAGACTTCGCATTTCGTTCCTTGGCTAAAATGGCTTTCGACGATATGTGGCCTTGGAACATTCTGTGGATAGATGAGGCGCATTTTAAGCTTGACGGCACTGTGAACACGCAGAATTGTCGCGTGTGGGGTTCCTCAAACCCCCATGTGGTGTATTCCCAGCCGTTGCATTCCCAGTACGTGACTGCAGGGTCTGAATGCACCGCGGATTTCATTCTGGGTCCATATATTTTTGAGTAAGTGACACTTGCAGGTCCTGTCCGGGGCTTTATTAGAAGTCCACGTTACTGTCAACTCTTCTCACGGCATTTGGTTCCAGCCTTGCAAGAACGCGGGTGTTTAGAGACAATAGTTTTCATGCAAGATGGTGCAGCACCGCATATTGGTCGCCCAGTAAAGAAACTTCTTCGTGCCCGCTTCGGCGATGATAGTGTTCTGTCGAGACACTTTCCAGAGGCGTAGCCTGCCCGTTCACCAGACCTTAATCCATGTGACTTCTGGCTGCGGGGAATCCTAAAAGATCGTGCTTATTAGGGACGCGTACGGACCTTGCCTGAACTGAAAGTCAATATCATTCGTCAAGTTTCAACCATTAACACTTTTCGTGCTAGTGTTGAGCACACTGTCCTGTGCTTCCAGCAAGTCATTGACACAGATGGTGGGCATATTGAACAGTCACTCTAAAAGTACAGTAAAACCCCGTTATTACGCTCCCGCTTATAGCACTATCCCGTTCTGTACGCTCCTTTCATGCGGTCCCTGGAATTTTCTATATAACTCTGTATACTTTTACCCTCTTATAACGCTTCAAATCCCGCTTGTAGCGCTTTTTTATATCGGAAATTTTGTATCGAAAAGAAATGTAACACTGTAACGAATCTTTTCTTTCCCTGGTAGGAGGGAATCTTTGAACTCTTTGAAGTGCGGGTCTGCGATACAGTAAGTTAGTGCAAAATGTCGAAGCGGAAATCCCTTTCTATAAGTGAAAAATTGCAAATTCTTCGTAAGTACGACGAGAATTCTACACTAAATCAGAAGGTTTTCGCAGAATCTAAGAATTCCCTGATCCAGTCTGAGAACAATAATAAAAAATAAGAATGGAATTATCAATTCAGCGAAGGATGGTTGCAAACGTAAAAAAGTAGTGTGGAAAATGTGAAGATGCCGAGGAAATTCTAATTGAATGGATTCATCAGTCCCGTGATGCATCAGTGCCATTAAGTGACCCAATCATTCAAGAAAAGGCGCGTGAAATAGCGGGCAGTGCACTAAATCTGCTCCGAAAATATATTTGTATTGCTCCTAGTGGAGTATCAATTGATGTTAATAGTTTCTTGAACCCATTGAAAATGTCATAATTTATAACAGTAGCATACACACACGGCAAACCACAATCAAAGATTTTTTTAATAGGAAATAAGCTCACATTTGCACTATATCTATTTCAGAATCAAGTATCTTTCCTATAAAATGGTGTCTAAATGTTTCCCCATCATATAAATCATTCCCCGTTTATAGCGCTATCCCGCTTATTACGCTTGTAGGTCACGGTCCCTTGACGAGCGTAATAACGGGGTTTTACTGTATTAAAATATTGCATTCCCATCCTCTGTTTATGATCTTGCAGCGCCACTTTTTCACCGGGTGGCAACTTTTTGAACTACTTTTTTTTCGTTGGAATTCACTTGCCCATGCTCTTTTTTTCCACAACTTATTTGAGTCATTCCACTATTGCCTGATTCCACTATTCCACAATTACTGTCACGTTGCTATTGGCAACCGATATCCGGTGAGACGTTGGGTTGGAAATTTGATTCAAAATAAACATTTAATGTCTTAATTCTCTGGTTTTGAAAGCCAACGTCGTGATTTGTATTTGTTAATGTTTAAATTGCGATTTATTATAATTCTTTGTACAATTATTCTTATTTTAGTTTATTTCTATATGTGTTTCCTGAAATAAGAAAAATGAAAAAAAGGAGTGGAAATGTGCGAGAATTTTGGGCCTGACGAAACAATGAAGCGTAATGCCGATAATAAGTTTAGAATTAATTGGTAGGAGAAGAAATGCTGCGGAGCAATGACCTGGTCATGTGGCCGATTTGTGGCGTTTCTGTTGGTCGAATGAAAAGTGAATTAGTGTTTTGGCGCGAAGAAAACGAAAGACAGGTTGTTTTTTTTTCGGAGGAGATCGTGAGAATAAAGTTTAACGGGGAGTCGCCCTTGGGGAATCGCCGCATAGAGTGTGGACGTCTCGTGTCGCGGTCGGCCACATTTTAATTGTGGCCGAAGAAAGGGAGAAGGATTCTGGCTGTCCGAGGATGCTGACATAGTTTTATTTTGTCCGCGTGTGCGTCGTAAAAAGGACCCATAGTGACGGATCAACGTCTTGACGGGCCAAGTTCTCTCCGCGGTACCAAGCCCGGGCCGGGGAAGATACAGGAGCCGCTAACAGACGTTTGTGAGAACGAAAAGGCACCGCCTAGAAGGGAAAGGTCAAACAGAGGTTATGGAAGTAAGAAATTTACTTTTTATTTAGAAGACCACCCGATGGGAGTTTCGCAGACGAACCGGGAAAACAGTTGGCGCCATCGAAGGACAGTCGCAAAAAATCTGTTTTAAGCCCACGAATTAGAAAGAACTAACGTTGCAAATTCCGAGGGGAATCCCATGACGCTCCCTAGTAATTTTCGAATCCGGGGTCAAGTGATGTTTTTTTTAATCAAACAAGAAAAGGACAATTTAGCCCTATCCAAGTGTAGCGGTGCGCCCGCTATATCTGGCGAAGGGGGGGGGGGGTATTCTGATACACGGAAGGGAAGGGTTGCGGAGCTTGAGAAATAAGCGTTAGACTAACATCGTCCGATGAATCCCACAGAAGCAAGAGTCGTGGGTTCCCTCAATGAAACAGTTAGACTTTATGTAGTGAAAATCACACTGGGTGGAAAGGTGTATAATAAAATACAATTAGAGGGAAAGAAAGAACCCTGAGAAAGATTTATTATAGATGAACTATAAAAAAAAAAATACATGGAAACCTTTCCTGAGCTCACTATTTGAATAACTAAAAGAAGAAACTATTTCCTATTGTCCGGGAAAATTTCCGGCAAGGTGAATTGTCGACGGACTTAAAGTGAAATGAGCGGAATTAATCTATTCCAACTATAAACCATGGTGTGTTAAGTGACACTTCGAATTGTGCGAGATTCTAATTACTATGTCGACAAACAGTAGGCTGTGTGGGAAACACTAATCTATTATCCTATTATCAAAATATACATGTATTATTTAATGTTCATTTAGTGTTTTTAATATTTACATATATATATATATATATCTCCTTTTGTGCGTCCGGTGGTTTTCTTTTCAGGTGAACGAGAAACGCCTTTGAATATATGATTTTTGTTCAAAGTCAATTTGATATATTATAACATTTTCCCTGTGTTTATACATGTATTACATTTTGGGGGATCTTGTCTTGTCTGTTTTCAGGTGATCAAAGAGAAAAGATCCATAGGCTAAGGATTAGGCTAAGGTGTACACCTTAAGGTTCCGAAATATTAATACGGAAAGATTTAGGGTTTTTTTCTCATGTAATAATATGTTTATTTTGTTTTAAGACGAATAATAAATTTGTGACAGTTAATTTCTGGTGTTTCTATTTTTTCACATATATAATTATCGACTTAGCATCTCACCGGTATTAATGTTATAGAGTCATATTAGGTTAAATAGAAGTGGTTTTGCACAGGGGTTGTTCCAGGGGTGTTACTTTGTGGATTTTGGCGGGAAAACTTTTGGGCCCCGCGGAACGCCTATATTTCCACTCATGTTTTGTTTAATGGTAGGTAAGGGAGACTGAACCTTGTTATTTTTTTTTCCTCCTTTGGGAATACAACCCCACGTGTCATTACTAAAGATCAAGCTTCTAACTTATACAGTATGTAAATTCCACAACAAGAAAACAAACAATCGAAGCACACGTTCGCTTATAACTATAGAAAACTTATTCAAGCTAAAGACAGTAAAAACAATTTTCCAGGAAATTGTTAAATTAAACCTTAATTGAATTTCGACCTTATCTCAATAAAAATAGTCTACAAATCGAAAAGATTTGTAAGAATTTTAATATTGACATTGGGTTTGTTTCTAATAATAAAATGAAAAATATGTTATGTAATAAATTGATCAGGTATGACAAAAAACATGAAAAGGAATTGTGTATAAAATTAACTGTATGAACTGTGGGGCTTTCTATCTAGGAGACAGCAAAAGGACAATAAAGGAAAGGGTGCTTGAGCACGGGTACTGTATTAAAAATAAATAGATAAATCGGAAGTGGCTGAACATTGTGTTCAAAAGAAACACACTGTATTAATAATGAAATTAAAATTCTATTATTAATAAAAAAAGACCACAAATCAAGGAAAATAATACAAAATTTATACATTAGAAATACAAGAAGTAGGAATTTAGACAGAAATGAGGGAGTAGAAGTAAATGAATATATAGCTGCAATGGCTAATGAGAGGATTGATAAAAAATGCTCAAGTTGTAAAACAAAGGTTAAATTTGATGTTTTTGATTGTTGAATATTTACGTTTCTATCAGATTATTATAATTTGTTGTAAAGTTGATTGTTTCGACAATCTATATTAAGTAATTCTCACTTAATCCTGCTTAGTTTGTTGCTAAAATTTCTTTAGTAACTTGTATTCACGTACTTGAAAAACAAGAGACGATTTTTCTTTTTTTTAAAATTGCGTTATGTTAATATTGTATTATGTATTTATTATATTTATTTGATTATGTTGATGTTTAATAATGTGTCTGTTTCTTTGTAGGCTCTATCTGATGCTCTAATTACTGCTGGTGTGGAACAAACACTGCTTTACTTGGCTCAGAATAATGTTCCTGTTTATGCTTATATAAATGAACACGAAGAGAAGCTACCCTATCCAATATCGCACTTAAACGAAAGCGTCACAGGTGAATGGTTGTTCAGATCTTATTTTGTTCAGACTTTCAGATCGAAAACTTTTTTAGATCATTTCTTTATCTATCGATCCCATATAATGTTTTGTAGAATTCAATTTTACTTCATGTGTTATCCTGTAGATGAAGAAGAAGCATTTACTTACTATGTTAAGTTAAACAAAAAATAAATAAAAGGATTTCCAACTTATTTAATTCGTCTTAGAATAAAACCCAAATTTTTGCAACTATTTGAGATGAAATAAGTATTTTCCTAAAATTAATATAAATAGCTATAGAAAATATGTATTATTACAATGTAATATTACAATAATAAAAAGATAATTATTACAAGTTACATAATAAAAATAAGATAAATTCGATGAATAAGTTGTAGATTTCTAATAAAAATGTACAAAAGAAGAATAATGTTAAATTAGATAAATAGAAATTTATATTATAATAAAGAAATTAAAAGTCTAAACAAAATACAAATTACAATGTCTTTACACATTTCTTCTGTTTGTGTGTTTGTATCACTTCAATCACTTTAAAACTGCTGGTCGGATTTTGGTAAAATTTGATACGTATTTATTTGTGATGTAATTTAAAAATAATACTTATTCATTTTGGTTCAAAATCCCTCGATAAAACAGATAGACCGATTTCTATTAAAGTGAAATGGTAGGATACTGATTTATTCAAATAAAAATGGAGACAATTAATTAGTTCTCCAGTTTCCCTCCTCTCGTACCTAATTTTTCAAACCTCATCCCCAATTACAGCTTGTTGAGAGAATATTTTTATTTCTTTTATCCTTATTTTCCAGTTTCTATTTTAATGTTCAGTGTTTTCATAAACTTTTTCTTATTATGATATCGTATCGTTTCAGGAGCTTCTCATGGTTCCGATGAATTTCTTTTGATTGATTCAATTGACCTTGACAATACAGAACTTGAAGGAAATAATAAAGAAATGAGCAACAAAATCAAAGACCTTTGGATCAATTTCGCAACTTACGGGTAAATATCTAAAAATAAGGGAAAAATAAACCTCTATTATATTTAAGATTTAGAAATCCGTAAATAAACGTTATATTTACAATTTCCATTGAATTTCATATAGAGTAAGTTAGGGTCTTTTGGACAGTGGGGCTTGTTATTTAATACTCTTTTTTTTATTTCCATTGATACTTTACAGTGGTTTTTGAGTTAGAAATAGTGATTGTTTTTGAGTAA
>JAFIDM010004315.1:72898519-72912121 GCA_023159025.1 Thereuonema tuberculata
CCCCTAACATAAATTTGAAATAAATTGGATTTACGTTCTTTCGAACTATTTTTTTTTTCTCTGTTCTTAACTTTTTATTGATACAAAAATTGATCCAATTAAATTCACTTCCAATTTTTTAAGAACTGTGACAGTATCAGTATCATATTGTAGGAATAGTTTGAAGCATAAAGATTTTGGCATTGTGATCTCAATTAAGTTTCTAAAAATGTAAGCACAAAATTAAATTCAAAGCGCCGGAACCTTAAAACTGAAATGAAATCTATACTAAAAGGTCTACTAAAGATCTGTGAGCGTCGTAAAAATAAACTATTAGATGAGACGACAAAGAAAACTAAATGATATCTTCCAAAACAAACTTTTCGATATTTTGAAGTACTGGACGTTTCTTCTTGTAATTTGGTATTTATTTAACTAACTATTTATTTTAACTACAGTTTTATATTTAGAATCTTTTCCAGGTAGATTCTTGTTAAGAAATTAATGATGATTCTTAAAATGTTGGGTTCTAATGCTTTTAGCCAATCCGTTAATAAGGGCATTACTTGAAATCATTAGGACTAATCGGCTTTAGGCAATTTAAGTTAACAATGGTGATTTTATTAATGTTTTCAGAAACTGAAAAGTAGATACTGTTTTACTGGATATAATATTTGGAAATGGAACTAGTCTTTTCTTTTGTATCTTTTTCGCAGCATTAAAAAAGAAAAAAAAACTAAGTAAAAAAATTAATAGAAATAATAGAAATAAAAAAATTAAGGAACTGGTTTCTTTTCGTTAAGGGATTTCTTTTTAAAAACTTATTCATTTGCTGAAGATATCGCAAAATATCAAACAGGTAAAGCCAATGTACATGTTTGTGGATGTAAATGTCAGTTATATGTATTTAAATCTTTAACTAAATTTATTATAATTTATTTATTTATTTGTTTGTTTTCAGACATGTACTTCAACATCATTCTACTGTTGGTGTTTAGTTTTGTTTTGAATATTGAATGTAATGAAAAACCAAAAGTTTTAGTTAAACAAGGAGAAATGGAAGGAACGGAATTGACTTCAAGTAATGGAACTAAATTCTTTGCCTTCAGAGGAATTCCTTATGCAAAACCACCTGTGGGTCCGTTAAGATTCAAGGTATTCCACTTTAACTAACTTTTAAGTATTTTAAGTATTATTATTTATAATATACTTTTAACCTACTTTATAGCAAAATGAGTCATCAAATAAGTCAGTCTGTATTTCTGTAATAACAAGCTTTTGAACAGCTAGATGGATCTTCCTGAAATGTAGCTTGCATATTTAAGGGCAAGAGACTTATGTTATTCATCTCCGTATGGGGACTTTGACGAACAGCGCGAGATGATTTTAAAATTCCCGTAGACAAGCATTAGGATTGAAGTAATGGATTACATCTTAAGAAAAACATTTTACCTGCTTACTAATCCTATTAATATCTGAGCGAAAATCTTTAATATAAGTTACATTCATTGGATTAGTTGAATTTTTTGGAAACCAACCTTCTGCTGTTGAAATGGAATGCTTCTTTACGTAAATTTCGTATTTTGTCACAATTATTTAACAGGAATTCATGGAAGATTAGGACTATCGTTAAATAAACATTGCCATTGTTTTTCCCATTTAAACTTTTAGTGTTGACAAAAAAATATAAATTGCCGAGAGAATATTAAATAATTTATCAGGAAATGTTTGTTAGTTTTAATAAACTCTTCGATTTCTGCGATCGCCGATGCCACATGGAGGTTCTATGAAACCTCGCTTCAACTTAACTGAATCATTTTGAATCTAATGATCCTTTACTTCACTAACGTAAAGTTTATTCTAAATGTATTTCTAAGTTGATCTCTAATAATATTACTGCGCCAGAAGATGCTGCTATTAAAAAAAAAAATGTACAATCCTAAATCATAAGGCATTACAACTACACATTTATAACTATACAATTTTGATTGTGCAGTCTATTTGCTTTATTGTATCTTTTATAATTTTAGCTTCCTGAAGCGGCCAATGCTTGGAAAGGTGTTCTAGATGCTTCGAAAGACGGTCCAGTTTGTGCACAAATGCAGTTCCAATATTTAGTAGGTGAAGAAGATTGTTTACATCTGAATGTCTACACAACAAGAGTAAGAATAATTTAAAAAAAAAAAATCTTTTGTTATTGTTTCATATTTGTTAACAATTTTTTTTATTTTTTTTCAATTACTATTTTATTATTATTAAAAGCTTCTATTTCGTAAAAATTTCTAATAAATTTAGTGACCCTCCAGTAAAGGGATTACCTGTTTTGATATTTAAGTAATTATTACTTTAAAGCTTTGCCTTAACTTGTATCATGTAAATATTGTTAATTAATCAAAAGTGGATTTATAACTTTGGTAAAATTGATAAAGCATTTGAAGAAATAGTCATGATCAAAATTGTAGACGAAGAAGCATTTTCAAAAAGAAAAATCCACAGGTCTAAAATTTATGCAGTGTATTTGGGAACGACAATTGACATAATATAGACAAATCCGATCATTGAAGAACCAAAACGTTCACATAACAATAATTGAAATCAAGGTTGCACAAGTTTAGGAAGTCTGAGAGCCAGTATTGTTACAAAAGTTCTGATGGAAGGCTTCAGCACCCCCTCCTCCAACCCCCAATCCTTAGATCTTCTTAATTAATAATTTCATAATATCATTTATAATAATAATTTATAATAAGTGTAATTTATTTACATATTAATTATATGTATAAAGATATATTATTTATATATTACATATTATGTTATTTATATGTAAGTGAAAAGAATAGCGGAAATACATCATAGACTTTGACACAAGTAGCCTGTAATGGCCAACATCGAATGATTCTCTTGCTCGCTGTAATATCTCGCGAAAGGCTGTTTATATACTCTATGAATTGGAATATGAAACACCTCCTCAACTTCCATATTCCCCATATATATTCCATATATTTGAAGACTTATCTTCAAGGATTATGATCCCTTTCAAAAAAATGGAAGCATGAATCCCAAGAGGAACAGCATGATTCAATACGCAATCATATGCCTACATACACTGATTAACAAAAAAAACGACGCCCCTAGAAGTTGTTGTCCGATTCTGATGAAATTTCGTATGCAAAGACATTGGGATCGCTCATGCAAATGATTAAACTTTGGTGTCCAATGAATGAATAGCAAGAGCTACAGCACATCGGAACTGCGCAGTCAGCAGGTGTATAAAAGAAGCGATTCTCAATCTGATGGTCAAAATTTCTGTTGCATTGCGAGTTAGGATACCTTTCAACGACTAAAAAAATGTCTCGCTACGTGCAACTGTCGTGCAACTGTCAGAGTTTGAAAGAGGTCGTATCATTGGATTGAAAGAGGCAGGTTGGGCAAATCGGAGAATCGCTTGTCTTAAGGGTCGAAGTGATGCGGCTATTAGAAGATGCTGGCAGGATTGGGTGGACAATAGCAGATTTCAGCGTCATGAAGGTAGCGGTCGCCCTAGGGCCACAGCAGAGCGGGAGGATGAGTGATTGTCAGATCAGCTGAAACAGCGCCTGAATCATCGTCATCAACCATCAGACGTGCGACCCGCACACCAGTTTCCACCATGACCATTCACAGACGGCTGAGAGAGCGACATCTACCCGACCGCTACGCCACCTGCCACTCACGTCTGCACACCGTCGGGCCAGATTACAGTGGTGCTTGGCTCGATCCGGTTGGAATGATGCTGACTTGGGACGTATAGTGTTTAGCGACGAATCCCGCTTCCAACTGTGTCCCGACGATCGTCGCAGACGTGTCTGGAGACGCCCAGGGCAGCGTACCGATCCTGCTTTCACTATTGTACGCCACTTAGGCCCTCAACCAGGAATTATGGTCTGGGGTGCCATTTCCCTTGATAGCCGGACCCCTTTAGTCGTCATTAGCGGCACACTTACAGCATAGCGGTACATCAACGACATTCTGAGACCTGTTTTGCTACCCTTCCTTTTGCAGTACCCTGGCTTTATTTTTCAGCAAGATAATGCCAGACCACATACGGCACGTGTTGCTATGACCTGTCTTGCAGCTTGTGAAACATTTCCTTGGCCAGCAAGATCCCCAGATCTCTCTCCAATCGAGCATCTCTGGGGTATGATGGGAAGGCGACTGCATCCAGCAGGGAGTGTGGATGACCTAGCCCGACAATTGGAGCAAATTTGGCAAGAAATACCGCAGGAGACCATCAGGGAGCTTTATCACTCATGCCAAGTCGTGTGGCAGCCTGCATTCAGGGTAAGGTGGGTCAACACCTTATTGAGCTCGTTACTTTGTAACTTTGTAACTCTGAAATAAATCATTCAATTTGTCTGAAAGTTTAATCATTTTCTATCAAAATTGTAAATTTACGTGTGTTGAACATATTCTAGTATCCAATAATTAGCCGACACTGCGTACTTAGAAAGAAATATTTTAATAGACGACTATAGTTTCGTGTAAAATACATTGATTACACATTCTCAAGTGAAGAGATAAAAGAAAAACAAAGAATATTTAGGCAAGAAAATAACCATCATGCACAGCGAAATGGAAAATTCCCAGAGTACAATTGACCAAGATAACAACTCCATCTATTGGGAATTATGCTCAACAAAAAGTAAACAAATACATGTGTTTAAAAATTTTTTTTTTTTTTTTTTTACCAAATCGATACTTAAGAATTCACAGTATTTATAACCCTAAAATAAGTTAAGAGAACCCAATCAAATGAATTTTACATATCTATACATAAGTAAAAAATATTTGAAAAGTAAAATAGAAAGTAAAAAAATTTTAAAATTTAAAAAATTAAAATTAATTACAAAACGACAAAATGTAATGAAATTAACAATCGTTTTATCCTAGCAAAGACTACAAAATAAATGTATCTGAAAATAATTAATAGTGAACAAATAATCATTATTTAATTGAATATTTCGATGAATGACTTGAAATGAAAGGAATCTTTTTATTTAAAAAAAAAAAAAAAAAAAAACATTTCTCATTCCTCTGATTAACAAATGGAATAGTCCCAGTAATCGAGCTAAATAGTGTATACAAAAAACCAGTTAAATACTATGTTAAACGTTATATAACAAAAATTTTTTAAATTTATTGTTGTCATAATAGCAGTAATCAAGAAAACTTAACTGTGAATTACCCTTGTGCATTACATTAATTACAGTACATTAATTGTAACCTGGAACATTTTTCGATCATTAAAATTATGTTGTTGTAGCAGTAATCAAATGAAATTAATTGTGAATTACCAATATGCATTCTTAAAAAATACAAAATGGAAATTAATAATCCTTTTTATCCAAGTAAAGACTACAAAATATGTATATGAAAATCATTACAACGGATCGTTTATGTATAATTGAATATTTCAAACAATAATATGAAATGAAAGGGAACTTTGATTTTTACCCTATGAATTGCAATAATTACAATACATTAATTACAACACTGGAAATTATAATTTTTCAATCATTAAAATTAAGTTGTAGCAGTAATCAAATGAAATTAATTGTGAATTACCAATATGCATTCTTAAAATTTAAATTCTAATCATTAAAAATAAAAATTATTAATTTATTGTTGTTGTAGCAGAGATCGAATAAACTTAACTGTAAATTACCAATATGTAATGCATTAATTACGATGCATTAATTGTAACACTGGAATTTTTTTTTTCTTTATACAATATTTGCATATAGCTGGAACAGTAATCATAACATTGTATGTATGTGGTAAACTTAACATAAATATCTCTTCACTTGAGAATGTGTAATCAATGTATTTTACACGAAAGTCGTCTATTAAAATATTTCTTTCTAAGTACGCAGGTGTGTCGGCTAATTATTGGATACTAGTTTAATCATTTTCTATTCTGTACATAATCTTCCTCTCCACCAATTTTTGTCTCCATCGGACAACTCCTTCTAGGTTCGTCGTTTTTTTTGTCAATGAGTGTAGAATATTACAAAAGGCAGGCTAAAGCTATTCAGTAAAATCATGCTAATTTGAAAACTAAAAAGTAAACGAAAAGAGCCACAAAGTATTTTTATACTTAACGCCTGAATGTTTTCTTAAAAAATGACATAGTATCTTTTCAAGCAGCTTCAATCTAGATTTACCGTATTTCACACAAACGAAAGCAGTCAACAGCAGACTGAAGTAAAATTCCAGAAAGACAGACTAAAAACTCAGAAAGACTCTTGTGAGTTCTCAAAACTGACAAAGTCAGCGACAGTGACGTTTATAACTGAAAGTAGAAGAAAAGATGCCGCTGCGACAGAATGTCCGGGCGGGCAGGGGATATTTGTGACTTAAAGAAGAGTAGACTTGGGAACGGAAAAATTCGGAGCTACTTCAATTTGAATCATTGCAAAATTAACATCAATTACTGTTTCTACATTTTTTGGAGCTTTTCTCTCTTCTTTATGTCATTTGGATTTTCATAATTGATTCTGTACAATTCAATTTTCAGGCTTGGGGGTTTCAACTCCAAAAAGCCTCCCGTCGGTTCGCCTATGTTGTATTATTCAATACGCTCATTTAAGAAAAATTTAAAAAATATAGAAAGATTTTTATAGTACATTATTTTAATATGAAATTGCCATTATTAATTCCAAAATACTGTTAATTTGAATATAATATTTATCGTTGTATCATGAATTTAACATGCATCACAATTTAAATGTAATATCTTCAAACAATTTAACTATGTATGTTATATATCGAGGGCTCTATGACATAAAGGCCTAAGTGACATTTTTGTAAAAATTGAGTTACATGTCTTAAGTGAAATCCGAGAACCATATCTTTCATATGAAAAAGAGACCTAACTGAAAATTTCATTGCAACTGGTAGAATTCTGCTTCCATAAAAAGCTACTTCCATAGAACTGCAAGGCAATACAAACATAAAACCCTTAATAACTCGGAATGGAGATTTTGTCACTTAGGCCTTTATGTCATAGATCCCTCGATATGAGGAAATAAAGGAGTTATAGATTCACACCCGAAGAAAATTATTAAAGATAAGTAATACTGTAAGTAATAAAATAGAAGAAGAATGAATAAAAGATTTTATAATTATTATAAATTATAAAGAGATTTATTTAGTTATTTAATATTAAGAAGAAATTGGAAGTACGAATTCCTTTATGGTCAAAGTTTAAAATGTTGTCATCTGGAAATACTCAGAGAGTACAGATCGTACTTATGATCTCTTCATCGCATATTTTATACAGATGAAGAGACTATATGGACAACAAGCTTAGTCAGAAACAGGAAAACATCAAAAATAGTTGAAAAGATTAGCCATCATCGATTCACACACAGCTTATCTACATAAAGCGGAACACTAATGAACATTACCAGAACCATTCAAGCTTAATAAAGTGTCTCTCATTGTGGAAAATAATGCAGCGAATATTAGAAGAAACAGAAGGGAAATTACAAAAAAAAACAAATAAAAGAATGTAATTTACAATACAATTTTGATTTTTTTAAAATTAAAAACCTTATTAACAAAATATTTTTTTAAAAAAAGTTGAGATTGTTAATTCAGTTGATATTTGTTAGGAGGTTCAACACATTTACTGGAAGATTTTCATTCATCAGTTGACAGAAAGATATGAAGTGCAAATTTCAGAATTTTTGTTTTTTAACATTGTCATAAAAACAAAAACAAAAACAAAAAAAAATTAATGTTTTACAAAAAAAAGACTTAAGGAACTTAAGACTTAGTTTCATTTTAATAAATTTAAAATTTTTATTAATTACACAGCTTCCATCAGGAGATGGTGATTCGATAAAACTTCCTGTACTTGTTTATATTCATAAAGGAGCATTTTTTCTTGGAAGTGGTACGTCGAATTTTACTGGACCCTATCGTATCATGGACAGGAACATCGTCTTCGTTGCTATGAATTACCGTCTGAGCGCTCTCGGTAAGTTAATATTAACTTTTGGTGTCTAATTTCTTTCCCATAATAAAGGCAGATGAGTGTTGGATTGGCTGTCCCATCTCCATTTCGACTAAAGATCGTATGAGCCTTGTGTCCTCTGTTCATACCATTGTACGGGAGTGATGTTTTAAACGTTTAACTATAACATTGACATTGAAATGATTATTTAAGAGTTCCATAAGATTATACTTTCAATTTGTAGCTTATTGTTTTTTCTCTACGATATTTTAAATCAGCGGTCGGCAACCCGCGGCCCGCGGGCCGCATGCGGCCCATGAAGCGTTTTGGTGCGGCCCGCGTGCTGGAATTTTTTTTTTTTGGTTGATAAAGTAAGATTTTCCGGTTTTTTTTTTGGTTGTTAAAGTAAGATTTTCCGTTTTGTTTTTTTTTTTTGGTTGTTAAAATTTTTGGCCCAAGTGCGGCCCGCAGTAATCCCCACATATTTGGCCCTTTTACAACAAAAGGTTGCCGACCACTGTTTTAAATGGATGTTTGCTTTTGTAATTTTACTATTTTTGCTTAATTATTACTGCCTAATAACAAAACAAGAAGAATGACTACTTTCCTTATAATATTCTTCTTAAGTTTTATTTTGTTTTATTTTATTTATTCGAATCGTGGAAAATAATGTTAACGAAAAATTTAATTTTATTTTTAATCTGTTTTATGTAAAAAGTTAAGGTTTTCTGTTTTCTGAAATGAAATATATGTACCTGAATTGTATAAATTCAAGAAATTATCATCAAATCATAGCAGGTGGATCAATGGAATTGTACAGAGAATTAATATCTATTAGTCGACATCTTCTCAGTTAAAATGATTTTGTATTATAATTATTTTTATTCAGGAATTTTTGTTGCATGGTGATTTCTTGACAAGCGCCACAAAGAAAAAAATGTCAAATTTTCATTTAAAAGTTAAATAGCCTGTTGTCCAAAAACAGGAGTTCCAAGTTTCCGGGAGATCCATCGAGAGATTCAAGAGTTATTAAGGGAGGGTAGATGGATGTGACTTACATAGATATTTGTTTTCTAGAAATGAAAAAAAAAATTATAAAAAATATAACTTAAGTCGTGAGATCATTCGAGTAAACTTTCTTTTTACACTTTTGCTTTTTTTAAGGATTTTTGAACACAGAAGATAATGCTTCTACTGGTAACTATGGTCTTTGGGATCAACGATTAGCTCTACAGTGGGTTAAAGAGAATATCCATTCATTCGGTGGAAATCCAGATCAAGTTACTATTGCTGGTTTAGAAGCAGGAGCTGTCAGTGTTTCTTATCATTTAGTTTCGTCTGCATCAAAAGGTAAATTATTTAGAATTATTTTCAATTGAGCATTGGCTAAAATTTAATATTAACAGAACTAATTTTAGAGAAATGAAACAAGTGTATTTTTTTATATACAAGGTGGTCATAAAATAACTTCCCTGTTTGGAGGCATCTGCAGCGAAAACTAATGAACGGAATAAAACCAAAATTCAGGTTTTAGTCTATTAAGGGCATGGCGAGAAGAATTCTGGAAAAAAAAAATTAGTACCAAAAGTCGCCGATAGGAGAAAATTCGGCGCTGCTGTCACTCTAAACGTAGATTATGCTAATAGTTTGGTCCTGAAGGAGGAGTGAGACATGATACTGTAGGTCCGTTTTTTGAGGGATTTCAAAATCACTCCGGGATGAGATGTGGTCTCGATTATTCGGCCCCGTGCCTCGGGCCTTCTTCGGGAGATGTATTAAAAGTCAATCACATGAAGGTGAGCGCATAATGAACGACTTTCGTCGTTAGATCCTCGGATGAGTTGTTCATCGTGTCTGATTCCGAGGGAATGTTGTTTGCACTGAGAAGCAGAGGTGGTGGGAGGGAAAAAAAGGGGAAGAGTCCTGGGGACAATTTCTTAATTGCGTGGGGGAGGGGTTGCGGGAGCAGCGGCAACGGTCTCTTCGAATTCAAAAACTGTTAGACAAAAAAGACAGCAAGGCCAACAGGGGGAGCGAGCTTGAAAGATAAAATGGAATGAAATGAAATAAAATATAATAAAATAAAATAGAATAAAACCAAATAAGATAATTAATATGTAGGAAAATATAAATAATACGTGGAGCTAATTGAATGCTAGACGTGGGAAGATTGGAAAGAGAAAAAAATAAATACTATTAATAACAGTAAAATTAATAGTAATAATTCACCTGAATTGTATATATAAAAATAAATAAAAAATAAATAAATAGAAGCTGGAAAAAAATTGTCTTGGATAGAATGTAGTATGATATGAGAGAAAAAAAGGAGACAAAGGAACGAACCAAAATAAAAATAAAATCCCTTTATATGTAAAATGGAAATAATCGACGTGAATATATAAACGGAGAATAAAAGTCTCATAAGAACTTTGAGGAGAAAAAGAGAAAGAAAAAAAAAAAAAAAAAAAGGATGAAGGAAAATAAAGGAGACGAATGTAGAGTTGGAGTTAGTTGAATATTTACATAGGAGACATAAGAAGAAGAAGGTTAAATGTGGAAGTCAAAAAAAAAAAAAAAAAAAAAAAATTAATAATAATATGTATATACACCTATATGTACATATACAAACATACAAACAGACACACCAACACAAATAGATAAAGGTATGCACATACATACACAAATACATATGTACACATATCCACAAACACACACACACACACCCACACACAAACATATGAGTACATACATACAATACACATATACATACATTTATACACCAATACACACATACACGCCCATGCATACAAACATATATATGTATAAAATAAAAAAAAAAAAAATAAATAAATAAATAAATAGGTCAATTAATTGGGGTTATTGGAATGGAATGGAATTTGTTGTGCCTCCAGGATTAAAACAAAGGTGGTTAAGAAGACCTTTGTCGCTGTTGAGGGTGTTTAGGGTTTTGACCTACAGTAGATTATGCTAATTTTCTAGTGCATAAGGGACAGCAGTGCTAGTCAGTCCTTTTAAAAAGGGAACAGCGAACGTTCAGTCAAGCAGTTCGTCGATTGACTTTTGAGTTATACTCAATATGCGACCTATCTTACCTCAACGTGCGTTACTTGTAAAGCTGTTTTACACTAAAGAGTGCAATGCTGCACCGGCTCTTAGGGAATTTCGACAGCTTCATAACCTATGTGAAGGTCTAATGTCTGCTGTAGCACTGCGAGCTTTGATTCATAAATTAGAGGAAACTGAATCGCTAGGAGTGAGAGCCGGCAGAGGACGAAAACCAGTATCAGACAACACAGTAACAGATATTGCCACTGCAGTGTTCGACGACACAGTAGTGATCCAAGCGCTCGTGCGATATGCCTTATGGGACTGTCTAGAAAATCTTACGGAAAAGGCTGCATTTCTATCCATATAAGATCAGACATGTGCAAGAACTAAAACCTACAGATTATGATAAGCGCCTGACTTTCGCCCTAACATTTCTTGCCTAAATGGATATCAACAATGATTGGCCTTGGAACATATCGTGGGGAGATGAGGCTCATTTTTATCTGAATGAATCAGTCAACACTCAAATCTGCCGAATCTGGGCATGTGAACGTCCCTCAGTGATTCATCAAGTGTCACTGCATTCTCCAAAAGTAACTGTAATGATGTGGATTCACGGCAGAGTTCATATTAGGAGCTTACTGTTTTGAGACTATGACTCCTATCTGAACCATTAATGGAGAGATATATCTGTAAATGCTGCAAACGTTTGTCATTCCTCAATTGCAACAAAGGCAATGCTCGCACTCGACATGGAATGGCCGTCCCGTTTCCCCGGACATGACCCCATTTTGGTTGTGGAGGTACCTGAAATCTATTGTGTATGCTGGTGGCGTTACAAACCTGCATTCGTTGAAAGATGACATACGACTGGCTGTTACAAAAATCCAAACTGACACTTTGCGCGCAGCAGTAGAGAACGTCAGACACCTGATGCAATATGTTGTACACAAGAAAGGTCAGCACATTGAAAATGTTGCACATGGTCCAGAGGACACTAATGCTTGATTAATGTCGGTAATGTTGATAACAGATTGTTAACAAACAATTGATGATTAAAGATTATTGTTTTGTTTCAGAAAGTTTTCTGTGATTCTCAAACTCCCTTCACAACTGTATGTTCATGAACTTTCATAATCCTTTCTGCGTGCGGTCATTGTAGTTATTCAGCAATTTACTGGTTCCGACAGCGCCAAATTTTCTCCTATCGGCGACTTTTATACAAAATTCTTTTTGGCTGAATTCTTCTCTCCATGCTCTCAATAGATTATATCTGAATTTTGGTTTCATTCCGTTCATTAGTTTTCGCTGCAGATGACTCCAAATAGAGAAAGTTATTTTATGGCCACCTTATATATATATATTCATATTTATTTATATTTATATTTGATTAAAAAAAATGAAATAACACATATAGATTATTAATGATAATGCTACTTCTGTATGACTCATATGTGGTGCAGAGCACTATAACTGACGTCTGTGCCAGTTATATAATTAACTGTCTTAATTAAATAAAACGCGTAATGAATGAAAACTATAATAATATCAGAAAATAAATTTTTATGATAATAACAAAAAAAAAAACAAAGTTGGAAGTTTGCCAACAAAACTTACGTTTAGAACATTTCCATGGTTAAAACTTATTCAAGATCTTTCAGGTCGACGTGCTCGGCTGTCAAGCCAACCACACTCACAAGGAATCGAATCTTATCTAAACTTACTCAACCTAAATAGGAACACATTTATGACTCGGATTGATACCGTAGATTTCACTTAAAAAGCTATCTTACCTAGAACAGCTAGAAGTTGACTGCGCACAGCCAACTTGAACTTCCTTGGAGACACGCTGATGCATTCCGGCATATTTCACCCGGAAAACTCCAGATCTAAGTAACTCCAGTTATAAGTAGAATATAACTTTAATGACACGAACATATCTGGAGTAACGGTTGTTGATCACTAGACGTTCACAACTAGCTCATTGAAGCATTTTTTTTTAACACAAATACTGCACAAATACTATCGTCGTAGTTTTATACGTAGTATCCTTTGGAACTATTTAGTCGAACGCAATATTACCGTTGCACCATAGTGCAAGCCTTTATTGGCATCGTTCACGTAAATACGTCGTCATCCAGAAACTAGCCCTGCATTGACCACTAAGCGATCAATTGGATTTATCTTAACGGATAAAACGTAATAGGGAAAGAAGAAAACGGATACTTAGGCCTAACCTAGGCCCTTGGCTTGATCTTTGTGACTCGTAGGAATATAACATTTTTACTTAGTGCTTGAAGTAAAAATTCCGATTCCATAATCTACATCGGGAAGTTTGTTTCACAGATTCGGACCCTCTCATTGTGAAACACTTGTTTTCTTGACTTTCAGAAGTGAGACCTTATTTACTCCAATCATCTTGAACCGCCAAAAAAAGCGCCATCCTTCCAATCTTCTTAATAAGTACACGCCCGATCAGTGCACTTCTCACGCACAAAACAATCACAGACTAATCAATTGTTATGCGGAAATTGAAAATGTAACGAGACTGATAATTA
>JAFIDM010004315.1:72918129-72966227 GCA_023159025.1 Thereuonema tuberculata
CTGTAGTAACTGTTCTTGTGTTTCTAGCTTTCCATAATCGACCCATAAACATATAATACAGTCCCTGTACTGGAGTTCCGTAAAAATTTTAGTACTGATTTTTCTAATAAACGAAATCAAGTGAAGTACATACAGGAGAATCAGAAAAAGTTCGGTAGGCATCACCATATTCTGGACCAGGTGTTTTAGATGCCATTTTCCAAAATGGCCGACACCGATTTTATTTTGTATATATTTCTGCTCTTGTGACAGTCATACTCATCATTTAGGTGTCCAAATATATGTTTTTAAGGGTAAGGAATCGATTCAGATGGTTTGGGAAGTTGCCTGACTGCTATTTATTAAAGAAAATCAGTTATTTTGGATTTTCAATAAAATTATGAAGAAAAGTGGAATACAATATTTTATTTGGAAAGTGATATTGTTACCTTCTGTTTTGGACACTCCCCCGCAGTCGAAATCGCCTCGTCCAACCCGGCTTCCCTATGCGAAGTTGACCAGTCCTGAGGTTGGAACGAGGCAGCCAGCGGCTTTAAAACGAGGAGCAGAACCGTGGAGAGTCAGTTGGTCGGGTGGCGATAGCTACAACACAATCTCCAGTCCAGGAGAAAAGAGGAGTTCACCTGACAATTGGACGGGTGGCAAAGGCCACAACACAATTTCCAGTCCCAGCGAAAAGAGGAATTCGTCCCAGAGTTGGTCGGGTGGCACAGCACAATCTCCAGTCCAGGAGATAAGGAGAGTACGTTTGGAAGTTGGACGGGTGGCAGCAGCCACAATAATAGAGTTTTCAGCTACGGAGATAAGAGGAAATTGTTTTGAAGTTGGATGGGTGGCGACCGCCACAGCAGAGTCTCCAGCTACGAAGGAGCAAGTAGTTCGTTTTCGCGACAGCCAGTCGCAATTGAGAAGTTCACTGAAAAGTGAAGGACAGTTAGCCCGAGAGGCTAAGAAGCATTTTGGTTGGACGAAGGACCACACCGTTCTCTCCAACTGATAGAAGATTCTTCCAGCCAGGAAGGAGAGGTATACCTACGGTTACGAAGAAGCCATTCGTACCCGCAGAAAGTGCACCGGAGTCCGCAGCCTTATCGAGTTGACCAGGCCTAAAGATTACGGTTACGAAAAAGCCATTCGTTGCCGCAGAAAGTGCACCGGAACCCTCAGCCTTACCGAGTCGGCCAGGCCTAAAAAGGAGTGCGATCACGGAGAAGCCATTCGTTGTCGCAAAACGTCCACCGGAGTCCGCAGCAGTACCGAGGCGACCGAACCCAGGAAGACGCGACTACGGGAGAAGCAGTTCTCCAGCCGCATCAGAGTCACCTTGCGCCGCCAAGACCCTGCGACGACCGGGCGTCTACAGGAAAGTGAACTGCAGCCGTGAATTCAGCAATCAACGTGCAGTTTGAAGAGGACAACCCTGAGCCGAAGAGAAGGAGAAATAGAATTTGGTGCCGATTTTGAGTTGAACAATAAAGAAATAAAATTTAATTTAATTTCTGTTCTCCATTCACACAGGTGAAGCCATAGTCTCGATCATCGCAGTAAAGTCCCCCCCCCCCTAGCCGCAGGCAGTGAGTTGAAGTACATCCCCGGGCCCCACATGCCGGTAGCAATATTTACACTACAGAATATAATTATATTTGCACAACATTGTTATAGACACAGAAGTAAACTCTGTTATGGAAAACTGAGTGTAAAACTAACAGACTTTTTTCTCAGTCTATCTCTGTGCATATCAAATATTGCAATTTAGATTTACACCTACTAGTAGCACATGCTGTACAACTGCACTATAATAATAGTTCAGAAGGCATTGTGTTAAGACACGGATCAGGATTTAGCACACAATTTGCATCTTTGCACCATCCATAATCTGTCAGCTGCAGGCTTATATCAGGCTTGTGATAGGTTTAAGCAGTCCCGAAAACAAAAAAGCATCTTCGGATATGTTCATTTCTTATCGAAAAATATGAGGGTGGTAGCTCTGATATGTGTTTCTGCTTGTGTAATGAATATTGAAGTTCATCATATGTCTTACACTTTGATGACGGATGTAAAACTTGAAAAAGGTATTCCTCTGCTTTGTCAAGTGTTTCTTCAGACAGAGTATTATCTTCTGCAAATCGAAGTAGAAATAAAATTTCTGGCGATGCTTTTAGTGTAGATGGTTTTGTTCCAATCTTACTTGTGACATCACAACTTGTAAGCATGAGGACCTTACTTAAAGTGTTGAAAAGCAGCTGCCAGTTGCCTCCCAAATGTGAGTAGAGGCACAGAGCGCATTTTATCACCCACTCCCACTTTGATCCACAATTCTTGCAATCCGTTACTGAATAGTTCAAATATATATCGAAGGATGAGAACAACGACATCAGTCTCATTTGATAGCACTAAGACATGTGATGCCCGACTGGACAGCATGGAACAGATGGATTATAATTCTGCTATCTGCTTCTTCAATAAAGGTTCGAAGGTCCGAGCAAGTTTGAACTTCTTTGTTCATTACTATTAATGCATCTCTGCTGTCATTGTCTCCTGTGATGATTCCACTTAGCACTGTAGTGAAGTTAGTCATTTTTACCTTTTCAATGAAACTACAAAGACTTTCAGAAACTAGTAGCAGCAGCCAATTGCTACTTTGCATCTTTTTGTTTTTACCTGAAGACGAGAATCTGTCCATCTGTATAGGAATAAGAGTCTCATGTTTGATTTTTATCAGTTGGATTAGATCAGCATTTCTCCGTCTTTCTCTTTCACCTTCTTTAATTGACTGCTCAATGTAGCTGTCAAACACAAACTCTACTCGTTTAATTCTCTTGTTGCTACTTGTAATAGTCAACAATTGATCAAATATATTTTTAAAAGTTAGCATAGCCTAAGTTATGAATTGTCGAATTTGTGACATAAAATCGACTATGACAACAACAAGTTTATAAGGTAAAGGAATGTATCCCAGTACCTACACGTTTTGGCCTTCATAGCACAATCATTACTAAACTTCTAAATTTTGTCTTTGTACAAAACTTCTACTGATTGTAAAAGTTCATTAAACTTGGTAGGGCTTGTATTCACATTCTTATTAAAAATAATTAATTTTAATTTCTGAGCATACTGAAGGGTTATCTCATATTTTTCCTTGGTGTTACATTTCCAAAATGCTGACCATTTCATCTTCATTAAAGCTTCTTCAAAAAATCAGTAAAGAGATCTGACATAGTGGGTTCCATTCATTACTGAGTCGGCTGTTTTTATACTAAAAACCTTGCACTCGATTAGTGCTTCCTTTGCACCACTTCCTTATAGAAACTTTCCAATATTGTGCATGACAACCTTTTCACAATGGAAGTTTCCGATCACGGGAATTATGTCAGGAAATTCAGATGGACTGTTTATCATAATATAAGCAATGATATGGTGTACACCTTCGTCTGATAATACTGGTAAAGCTTGTTGTTTCAGCTGCGAGCAAATATTCTGGAAATTTTTCAATGCTAAAAATACTGTTGCATGTTCTGTAACTGGCTTGGGAATGAATGGAAGAAATCCCATATGCATGAGAGATGGTGTCGCAGTTGAGAACACAGAACGACATCCAGCCCATGTTGGAACAATCACACTGTCAGTACTTTCTTCAGGTATTCCATGTTTAATTAAACTGATCGCAAACTCAGTTTCAGCATGTAACTTTTTAGTGGTCTCATTACAAAGCAGGCTTTCTTTAACTTTGAAACTTTCGGCGAACCCTGGTTTGTTGACTGGACTCTTGTAATGTAGGACCCTTTGACATGGTAATGCCTTTTGTAAATAGTGACTTCGTTGGATAAAATTAGTCTGAGAAACCTTTGGTTTGACTGGAAATTTGGTGCGATCATAACGTGCTTGAAATAGAACACTGACTGCATCATTGCATCATGAGTATCACATACACTTGAAGCATCTCTATGATCAAAATTGTCAATGGCTGTGATAGTAAAGTTGTCAGTATCAAAACGGCACAGCATAAGCTGCTAATTGCTATCTTTTACAACACTGCATTGTAGCTCACAGAAACTAATGCTCAATTCATACAAGTAATTAACTCTCGACTTTTACACTTATCATAAATGGTATAACCAACCATAAGATGCAGAGGCCTTTGTTTCATGCCGCGATGAATGAAGTAATACAACATTACTTTAGCAAATACAGCCATTTTCCTATCATGACAGGTTGCACCATGTTCGTCATCATCACATTCGTCATCATCGTCTTGTGTGTCCATTTCGGGCTGATCTGGATCGGAATCTTCTTCATTCGTAGTATTTGATCACAGCACACCTTTGTTAATGTTTAAAAATGAAAACAAAAATGCTAACCTTTCATCAGGCATCTCAATAGCCATCCATGACGTCTTTAGTTTATCTGAATCATAGAATTTATTAGCAAGTCCAAAGTCTACATTCTGTAAAGCCTCTCTGATTTCTTTAGTAGCAGCTTTGATGTTATCCGCATACGTTTGACAATTTCATCAATCCCTAGTTTTGACGGGAAAACCACCAATGACTCATTTTTACTATCAGATGAACTTAAGCTTATTTCATCCTCTCAATGTCTTTGCAGTCTCAGTTTAACTTCGTTGCTTCTAATTAAGTTTCCACCAGCCAGTTCATTTAACAATTCACGGATTTCAGTTAGTGTGAAGCCATGTCCGTCTTTAAGCTAAGGGCCTATAATTTCCATTCCTTTTTCAAATGGCACATCTTTTAATGGAATGGTTTTCTGTTCTTTACCATTTTTCATAGCTAGTACTGATTTTCTTAAATAAATAGCTGTCAGGCAACTTCACAAACCATCTTAATCGATTCATTGCCCTTAAAAACATATATTTAGACACCTACAAGATGAATGTGACTGTCACAGGAACAGAAATATACACAAAATAAAGTCGGTGTCGGCCATTTTAGAAAATGGCGTCTAAAACACCTGGTCCAGAATATGGTGATGTCTACCCAACTTTTTCTGATTCTCCTAAATGTACTTCACTTGATTTCGTTCATTAGACAAATCAGTACTAAAATTTTTACGGGACTCCAGTACAGAGACTGTATTAAATGTTTATGGGACGATTTTGGGAAGCTAGAAACACCAGAACAGTTACTATAGGCAATAAATGAAATAAGCTATTACCAGCATGTGCCATGATATATGCTGATGTTCTATGGATGCAATCACTGGATACACGCTTCACAGCACGAGGTAAACACTCTGAACAATAAGTTATAATTCCTTCTTTCTTCCTTAAATCACTTCTTGTGGGGAATGAAATTATTTTATTTTTTAAGATGTTACCTTGTATGGTAAATTAGATACTGAGGTGTTGTCCGTGAATCGCTGATATAAATAAAATAATTCATTAACTTGTTTGCCCCTAGATTTTAACTTAGGTGATTGAACTTTTAAAGATAAGAACTACGATATCAAAAAATTAAACAACTCGAATGCGGTTAACAAAATTGCAATATTCTTTTTTTCTAAGGTTACATTTCTTAACAACTTATTCTTGAAATTTACTTGAATTTCAATCAATGTAAATTAACATTTAAATTAAGAGTCTCTTTGCATCCTGCGTTGACAAATTAACGTAACCAAAGTTCATTTAACTTTTATCTTTCGTCGTTACTTTGCAAACTTATTCTGGTGATTCTACTGTGATTCGAAAGTTCATGGATTAATATTGACTTTACACGTCCTCGTTAGGTAAATGTAACTTGATTACTTACTTGCATTTTTCTTCATGGTTCTAATAAGATGTCTTCTTATTCATGATACAAATTGGTTGACTCTTTCCAGTTATTCGTATCACGACGATGAGATCAATCGTAGAATCTAGTCTGGCAGAAATAGAACGTCTCTCCATTCGAATTTGCACCTTTCTTTCTCTCCTGGGGAATCGTACAATCTTCAAAATATCTCTCGATATTCTTCAAACGAGTTACATGCGTAATGATGTTGATTTCCTGTGCTCTTCTTATCTTCTTAGAGTGTCAGGTATCTTGCTCCAACATCTTACTATATCGTTCGTCGATTCAGCCATCTTGGTTGGTTCTTCTCCATCAGAGATTTTTTCTTGTTCTGTTGTTTTTGGCTTTTGTACCATGCGTGCATTGTTGAACAGCTTCGAGCTGCGCGCTGTTCAACAACTGCCGTTCACTCCTTGTTATCAATTGTTGACACAGTTCCTTGCTTGTTTTGCACTTGCAAATAATTGGTTCGCGAGTATTAAATTGTTCTCGTTTGAATTAGGCATAGAAATAAAACGTTTAAATGTTTCCAATTCAAACTACACTTCTTCGTATCATATTTTAAGTATATATCTTCCTTTATTAAAAATAAAATTATAAACAAGTAAAATGAAAATAAAAATAAAAATGGCGAATTTTCGAGAAATTCCAACTTCCCTTTGTTAAACTTAAAATACAAATAGTAGGATTTCAAACAATTAACAGATGTCATTCAACATATTAACAAAGCATTATAGTTTCACGAATACATTCCCAGTTGAATTTTATAGTGAACATTATCTATTTATCTATAAAGCTTTTAAATAAATCAATCATTATAAATCTGATTCTTCAAATTTAATAATATTTTTGCAGTTTATGTTAGATTTTATTAATTCATTTGCCAAATTACTTAAATTAATATTTAATACTGTGAACAATACTTTTGAAAGATTTTTAGTGATTTCAAGATAATTCATTGCATATCAATAAAACAACAGATTATTAAATGGTAATCAAATATATTTCATTCTGTCGCTTTTACAACGAAGTGTCATATGTCTGGAACTGAAGCGAATCGACTCATGGTGTGTATTATCTTTATTTCTTGGAATAATTACCCGAACACGCTGGCGACCAGCGTGACGAGACACCCTGTGTATATATAAGGGTGATAAATTGTATGGCTATTCTCGAATTGAATTGCTTTTGCTTTTATGATGCTTTTTTTTTTTTTTTTTTTTCATAGGAATTTTTTATGTTCCCGTTCCTTTTTGTTCCCAGCCTTGAATCAGAAGATGGTCCTAAATTTTTGGATGATGTTCCTATGAATCTATTTCGCTATGGTTCAATAAATCGAGTTCCTGTACTGATAGGTTTTACAGACAGTGAAGGACTACTATTTGCGATAGGTATGAATTGTATTAGTTAATTTTATTTCTTAGGAAGGCCATTGTAAGCTCTGGCCGAAACAAGTCATTTTAGAATTTTTTAATTGTTGTTTTAGATTGTAATGTTTTAAATTAGTGTGTTTGCACAAGATATTACGACACACATTAAACTTTATAATTGAAATTCAATAAGTTTTGATTATTTCACTTTCAAACTAAATATGCATTTAATAAGAATTGTAAGATACACTTTTCAAAAGTTCAAATATTAAATAATCAGATTTTTTAATATCAGCACGGAATTTATTGAATCACTTGTACTCGCAGATATCTTTTTTTTAGATACAGAAAGGCATATGAAAAAAGCTTAAAAATATGTTTTTTTTTTTAATATTTTGTCATATGTCTTTCTGTATTAAACAAAACTGTAACTGCACTGTAAACAAATCATGCTGTGCAATATAGTTTCTAACTGGCCTTGGAATGACATCAATGGACAGTTGAAACGTCACCTTTTCCTCTCCTCTATAGATCTTCATCAATTTTTGCTATAGAGGAAGACAAGGTTGGCAGCAGATACAGAAATGAATCAAAAACCTATTGTATTCATGAAAAATGATCACTTATAACAGCCACTTGACTATAAAGTGAGTTGTCAAGGCGTAACACAATTTTAAGTTTTGCTTTCTTCGCCGAAACTACACAAAAGAAGTCAGTTACATCGTTTTTGTTAATAGGTAATCATGAATACTGATTTTAAATATGAAAGATTGTCAACTATCCATCAAATTGTTAATAATAACAAATAAAAAAATGAAGAGTATTTTAATTGAACTTTACACACATTACTTCACATTCCATATACATTGAAAAGAGAATGATCAGATCTGCCCTCCACTCTACAGCGATAAGATATATACGTAAGGAAAGATCTCCATAAATAGAACATTTCTTATTATTATTGCTCGTCTCAATTATTAGTCCGTTCGGAGCTATATAAGTCTAAATATGACGTTTGAGTGATTGATTGTGGTGAATGAGCCACGCACTTAAAGCTACGCTCCCCCCCCCCCCCCCCCCTTTAGGTGGTTGGCTTCCCTGCCACCCACATTTACCACAATCAATCAACCACAGTGATAATAAGTCTTATACGTAATTAAAAGTTTAAGTTAAAGGAGCGATCAGGCCCAGAGGACCGCGCAATGCCACAACCAGCCTGGGCAGGCCGGTGAAGCCGCTGGACGGTAGGCTCCAATGATCATAACCTACGGGACGAAGATGAGGTCAGGGAGTCGGCCCGACGCTTGCCCGCCTTTAACTCCCGAGAAAGAAAACCGGTACCCATGCTACGGAGGCCCTAGGACCCGTTTGGAGGAGAATCGAGCCCGCCACCTCCAATCCTCAGACAAGCGCCTTTACCCACTCGGCTACCGGGCCAACATTATACGCAATGAATAATTAATATTATGATTTATTTCAAGTAAATAATAATTATTTAAATGTAATAAATGAAAATAATATTTAAGGTTATTGAAAATAAGTAGTAAATTATAATTAATTTGAACATCTGGGAAATAAGATGTCAACGAGATTAGTCATATCTAGACGTATATAACTCCGAACGGACTAATAATTGCGATGAGTCGTATATGACTACATTAATAACATATGTTCTATGTAAGGAGATCTTTCTGTAGATATACATCTTATCACTATACAGGGTGGGGCAATTTCCCACACATTTTGCCCATTCTCCTTTCATATTCTTATTCAAATTTTAATTACCCAGCAACAACTTAAAATAATTTTAAAAAGTAGTTTATATACGAAGTGCTTAGATGCTAGAGCAAAATGTAAGAAAAACGTATTATGATATCCTGTTAAATTTTTCAGTAAATTGTTTCTACTTAACACAATTCTAATCGATATCGGTGATTTTTAATAGCAAGATAGTAGTTCGATGTGAATCACTTTCTAGACTTGTAGCAGTCGGAACTGATTGTACTCCTTGAAGATTACACCTTCAAATTTATGAGTTGCATGGGTCGATCAGAATAAACAAAAGTTATAAGTATCCATTCGTTATTTGGTGAAAATCAAACGTTGCTGACTCACTCTTTAGTGATTGGAGCGCCATGAGTTGCGCAATGGCAGTTAAAATAACGATTCATCTGGAAAAAGGATATCATTTTTGAAGTGTGTAGAAATCGTTTGCAAAAAAAAAAAAAAAATCAAGAATTTCATAGTCTTCTGAATGGCAGGGTGATTCTCCTCCACGACCACATTTCACACAGGAAATAGCAGCATTCTGCAATCTATGTACTATAAGGGGAAATTGGAATATTTGCTCTACAGTAGGGACTGGTTCTGTCACCTTGTGGCAGAGGGATGGAAAGATCCTCAGGAAGGGCGGGTCTGCACTCTTAACTGATATCCTGTTAAATTTTTCAGTAAATTGTTTCAGCTTAACACAGTTCTGCCGCCTTGATAATTGTATTGTAAATCTTTAAATGCTAAATTTAACGCATAAATTTGAGAGGGCAGATAACACTACATGTAGAATTTGCCCACTACATGAGGATGAGAATGCGGCAAATGGTGTGACCCGCCAACCTTTGGATTAAGGGAAAGAAAAGGCGGAATACACATACACAGACATAATTTTTATGCTAAAAAAAATATACTTGGTTAAAGAAATCAGAATTTGTAATAAACTAAATGAACAATATTCAATTCATTGCTGAAAGTGTCTTAAAAAGAGATGCGAATGGTGAATGGACTTGATATATTGTTTTTAAATTATAATTTTCTGTTATTGACATTTTTACAGCTCAATTACCACAAATGACATCTTTAAACGACGAAGAATTAAAGAAGTATCTGACGAATGCTTTTGCGAAATCTGGGGGAATTGATGAAAAGGATGTTCCCAAGGTCCTTGAACTGTATGGGAACTTAACAGACATCAGTGATCCAGCTTTTCTATCAGTTTTAACAGAAGTAAGTCTCCAATAACTTTATTGCAAATAGTGAGCTTTAATAGGGAAGTTTAATTTGCTTAAAATAAAACATGTAAAAAGATAACTGGTAAGAATCAACATTTTCATTGATCGATGGAATCTCGGTCAATTGTTTCGTCCTTCTCAGGACTCATCATCTAGATTTAACTATTGAAGTCGTGAAACGGGCACTAAATCTTGCGTCCACTTCTAGCAGTGGGACTCTCAAAAATAAACAACGATAAGAATGATATCCATTGCATTTCACGTCTTCTGAAGCAGGCTCATGAGTCTTGTCCAAGATTGATGTTAAGAGATGGATGGAAAAATATTCATTCTTAATTTTTTTTTTAATCTTAGCTTTAAATTTACTAGATATGTTGTGCTATATTCAATAAATCTTTATAAGTAATCGCTTTCGCCATTTACACCTACCATTACTACGTGAATTAACAATAATACCTTTATCTACCACATTAACTTCAGTTGAGAGTCAACATATCTTAATCAATTACAGAAAACAAAATCGCTGACAGTAACAATGGGTCTGTGCAAACAACAATTTTTGTTTTAGAATTTTTGTTAAAGAGAGATGTGATAAAACAAACAAATAAATAAATAAATTGATGATTGCAACTTTCTATACAAACTATGTAGCATGGGGAAGAGAATTCAATCGGGAAAAAATTAATTCCAAATTTTGCCACCAGGTGAAAAAATGGCGCTGTGTGAAAAGCGCAATGCGTCTGTGAACGACCAATCTGCAGAAATCACTATGCCATTGGAAAAGAAAGAAAGTGCGCTCCTGATGAAGCTCTATTACCAGAACAGCAGCAATAATGTAGCAGTACTGCTACAATATCGTCGTTTGAAGGAATTGCGAACAGGACCAATGACGGAAAGGGGTTTACGAAAGATGATGCAGAAATTCAAAGAGACAGTTAGGTGTGCTGCCAGAAAGAGGATGCCACCCGATTGCGGAGGACGTTGTCCACGAAGGGGCAGTAGCAGTAGCTGTCAGAGTTTCAGTGGTCCGATACTCAGCGACCAGTACGCGAGCAGTAGCATGTGAATTAACAATTCCATGGTCCACGGTGCAGAATGTTTTGCGGCCCATTCTTCACTGGTACCCGTGTAACATCCAGATACTGCACCAGTTACAGTCGCAAGATCCACAAACGCGGTCAGAGTTCGCATTTCGTTTATTGGCTAAAATGGCTTTCGACGATGCGTGGCTCTGGAACATTCTGTGGACAGATGAGGCGCATTTTAAGCTTGACGGCGCTGTGAACACGCAGAATTGTTGCTTGTGGGGTCCTCAAACCCCCTTGTGATGCATTCCCAGCCGTTGCATTCCCAGTACGTGACTGCATCGTTTGAATTCACCACGGATTTCATTCTAAGTCCATATTTTATTGCGGAAATGATATCTGCAGGACCTGTCCGCTGCACTGTTACAAGTCCACGTTACTGTCAACTCTTGTCACGGCGTTTGGTTCCAGCCTTGCAAGAACGGGGTGTTTAGAGACAACAGTTTTCATGCAAGATAGTGCACCACCGCATATTGGTCGCCCAGTAAAGGAACTTCTTCGTGTCCACTTCGGCGATGATAGTGTTCTGTCGAGACACTTTCCAGTGTGGCCTGCCCGTTCAACAGACCTTAATCAATGTGACTTCTGGCTGTGGGGAATCCTGAAAGGTCGTGTTTATGAGGGACGCGTACGGACCTTGCCTGAACTGAAACCCTATATCATTCGGGATGTTGTAGTCATTTCACGAGACACTCTTCGTGTTGAGCGCCTGTCCTGCGCTTCCAGCATGTCATCGACGCAGACGGTGGGCAAATTGAACAGTCACTCTAAAAGCATTAAAATATTGCATTTCCATTATGATCTTGCAGCGCCACTTTTTCACCTGGGGACAACTTTTTGAACTAAGTTTTTTTTCGTTGGAATTCTCTTCCCCATGCTCTACAAAGTTGCATTACTATCCATGCAATAATGCGGTCTCCAGACCGCGCAGAAGTCGGGAACTTTAATCATATCCGCCCGTTATAAACTTTCTATTATTTTCTTGTTTTATGGTCTTTTTCTGCACATAAAATTTTATTTTCATTATTAATACAGTGTGCTTTTTGAACATAATGTTCAGCCACTTCCGATTTGTCTATTAATTTTTTTTTAATACAGTACCCGTGCTGAAGCACCCTTTCCTTTGCCCTTTTGCTTGCTCCTAATTTTTAGGATCTATGCAAAATCAAAAATATTTGTAAGAATTTCAATTTTTTTTCGTTGGAATTCTCTTCCCCATGCTCTACATAGCTTATATACAAAGTTACATTACTATCCGTGCAATAATGCGATCTCCAAACCACGCAGAAGTGGAGAATTTAATTATAACTATCAGTTTTAAACTTTCTATTATTTTCCTCGTTTTATGGCCTTTTTCTACACATAAAAGTTTAATTTCATTATTAATACAGTGTGTTTTTTGAACAGCATGTTGAACAACTTCCGATTTATTTTTTTTTTAGTACATTACCCAAGCACCCTTTCCTTTCTCCTTTTGCTTTCTCGTATATATTTTTGACCTTATCTCAAAAAAAAAATAGTCTACAAATCAAAACATTGTAAGAATTTTAATATTGACATTAGGTTTGTTTGTAAAAAAAAATGGAAAATATATTATGTAATAAATTGATCAGGTATGACAAAAAACATGAAATGGGGATTGTGTATCAAATTGACTGTATGAACTGTGGGGCTTTCTATCTAGGAGAAGGCAAAAGAACAATAAAGGAAAGGGTGCTTGAGCACGGGTACTGTATTAAAAATAAATTAATAGATAAATCGGAAGTGGCTGAACATTCTGTTCAAAAAACACATTGTATTAATAATGAAATTAAAATTTTATTATTAACAAAAAGACCATAAATCAAGGAAAATAATAATCAAAATAATAATAATAAATACAAGAAGTAGAAATTTAAACAGAAATGAGGGAAAAGAAGTAAATGAATATATAGCTGCAATGGCTAATGAGATGATTGATAAAAAATGTTCATGTTGTAAAAATTTGATGTTTTTGATTGTTGAGTCTTTAGTTGCTATCAGATTATTATAATTTGTTGTAAAGTTGATTGTTTCGACAATCTATATTATGTAATTCTCATGTAATCTTCCTTAGTTTGTCGCTAAAAATTCTTTTCGTAACTTATATTCACGTAGGCTTGAAAAAGAAGAGACGATTTTTCTCTTCGAAAAATTGCGTTTTCAATAAATGTATTATGTATTTATTACAATTATTTGATTATGTTGATGCTTAATAATATGTCTGCTTCTTTGTAGGCTGCATCTGATGCTGTATTTACTGCTGGTGTGGAACAAACACTGCTTTACTTGGCTCAGAATAACGTTCCTGTTTTTGCTTATATAAATGAACACGAACAGAAGATACCATCGCACTTAAACGAAACATCGCACTTAGACGAAAGCGACAGAGGTGAATGGTTGTTCAGATTTTCCGATCGAAATGTAATGTAATGTAGACGATGATTGGTAAATATACCTAGCATCGCGACCTGAGACCTATTGTACTTTCCCCAACCTTAATCCCTAAAAAGACCAGTAGCTACGGCAAACGCCAGTAGTTTATTTATAGGGACCGTAAACAATCCTTTGGTTCTAAAAAAAAAAGATCCCAGGATTTTAAATCTAAGCACTGTGAAATATTCACAGTTGCATAAGATCTGTGAAGAAGTCTCATCTTCCGAAATACAACTTCTACAAACAGGGTTGTCTTAAGTTTAAAAAACATAAATGTAAGTAGACCAACAACAATACCAAGTTCCGTAACATTAAAAGCTCGGAGAAACGTTTATTGTTTGGTCCTTGTATTAGTATCGTGGCTTGCCTTTGGCCCTCAGGCCAGTGCTGTAGTTTGAGCTTTAAAGCTCTCATTTTCTTAAAAAGATCTTCCTAATCATGTTATTGCATAAACCAATAACAGGTTCCGGATCTTTAAAGATCATCTCCGAACCTTTCTTAGCGAAGGAATCGGCTTTCTCATTGCCTTCACGACCACTGTGTCCTGGCACCCAGAAAAGACGAACCTTATTGAACTGTGCCAGCAAAGACAGAGTTTTGAGGCAATCGAAGACGATCTTAGACGTAATGCGGCCCTGATTCAGAGCATTCAGTGCTGCCTGGCTATCAGAAAAAATATAAATATTCTTATACCTGATATTTGCCCAAACAGATGCCGGTACAAGCAAGAATTGCAAAGATTTCTGCTTGAAAGACAGTTGTGAGATTACCCAGGTTATAAGAAAAACCATACTCGACAGATCGTTTTTAGATCGTTTCTTTATCTATCGATTCCATGTAATGTTTTGTAGAATTCAATTTTACTTCACATTTTATCCTGTAGATGAAGAAGAAACGTTTACTTACTGTGTTAAGTTAAAAAAAAATAAATAATAGGATTTCCAACTTATTTAATTCGTCTTAGAATAAAAACCCAAATTTTTGCAATTATTTGAGATGAAATATGTATTTTTTTGTAATTAATAAAAATAGCTACAGAAAATATATATTATTACAATGTAATATTATAATAATAAAAAGATAATTATTACAAGTTACGTATAAAACAAGATAAATTCGATGAATAAGTTGTAGGTTTCTAATAAAAATGTACAAAAGAAGAATAAGCTTATATTAAGTAAATGAGAAATTATATTGCAATAAAGAGATTAAAAGTCTCTAAACAAAATACAAAATCCATGTCTTTAAACATTTCTTCTGTTTATATCACTTCAATCACTTTAAAACAGCTGGTCGGATTTTGGTAAAATTTGATAGGTATTTATTTGTGATGTAATTTAAAAAAAAGACTAATTCATTTTGGTTCGAAATCCCTCGATAAAACAGATAGACCAATTTCTATCAATGTTAAATGGTAGGAAGCTGATTTATTCAATTAAAAATGGAGACAATTAATTAGTTCTCCAGTTCCCCCCTCCTTTCCTATCTAATTTTTAAAAACTCATTCCCAATTACTGTTTTCTCGTCCCCGAGGAAGCATTAGGTAATTGAGACAATGTTTTTATTTCTTTTATCCTTATTTTCCAGTTTCTTTTTTAATGTTCAGTGTTTTCATAAACTTTTTCTTATTATGATATCGTATCGTTTCAGGAGTTTCTCATAGTGACGATGAATTTCTTTTGATTGATCCAATTAATTATGACAATACAGAACTGGAAGGAAATAATAAAGAAATGAGCGACAAAATCAAAGACCTTTGGATCAATTTCGCAACTTACGGGTAAATATCTGAAAATAAGGGAAAAATAAACCTCTATTATATTTAAGATTTAGAAATCCGTAAATAAACGTTATATTTACAATTTCCATTGAATTTCATATATTCTGAAACAATTATCTACGTTCTAAAATACTGCACAAAATCCAGTCCTCAGATGGTCACTGAATCTTCATATAGTGCAAATTATGTCAACTATTGATCTAAGAACTATTCTCTGAGATATTACTATTTATACATATTTTTAAATAAATGAAATTATATAAGGAAACTAGTACATATTAACATTGAGTTTTCATCTTCCTGGAATTACAACGTTTAAGATCTACGGGGTTCAATTTTTAAAAACTTTATTTTATCTCCCTTTCGAATCTATTGTTTTATAGTATAATATACAGTATAGCCTGATCTTGGGAAAGTAAGAAAAATATGCCTGAAAAGAAGATTAAAGGCGACGAATGAAGGATATTTTACGTACTGAAATTTCAATGTTGTTTCTCACATTATTTTCTAATTTCGTAAAGTAAAACATAAGTTTACTTTATCGTATTTCAAATTCAAAATTTCATGATTTTTGAGAATCGCTTACAGTTGAAGGTTAAAAGAGCCATTAAAGATGATGAAAACCTAATGAGCTGTTGTCTGTTTAGCCATGGAGAGGTAAACGGACTTTCGTCTAGAATTAGCCCAAAGAAAATTACCTGGTACCTGTTTGATAAAAAATTGGATTAATGCTAGATGAAAATAAAAAGGAGAAAAACTAACTCACTAACATCTTCCGGGAATCGAACATTATCCTTATAGCCTTACTCCTAGTGAAGTAATTGTCAAACTGTGAGATTTTAGAAATCAAAATTTAAATGATTTAGGTTTTTACTTATTTATTGCATTAGAAAGAAAATTTAAAATCTTCTGATAAATTACATTAATAAATTATTTTGAAAAAACCAAAACTGTAATAAAATCGAAAAAAAATCTTAAAAATATACAAATCGATCAAATGAAGTTTAAAGATAATTTTAAACTAATTTGTGTGTTTTCACGAGTTTTTCTCAATTTTATTAAGTTTTTATGCAAACATTAAATTATTTATTTCCATAGATTTTAAATTTATCCTTTTTTATCACAATACATTTTAAACCATTGTTTACTTTTTGAATTTCTCTTTAGTTTTATTTTATATTTACTTTATAATTCTTTATTTTTGTAGAGATCCAACACCAAACAACGGCATTGACGTAGGTGTCAAATGGAGTCAAGTCTCCAATGGAGACAAAATAGATTTCATGCGCATTCGCCTGCCTTTGGAAATGGCATCCAGATCAATATCGGAGAAACGAAAGTTCTGGAATCGTATGGTGAATAAATATACAACTAAGCAAAGAGTTTGTGATGAATTATGAAAACCACATGGAAACTGTCACTATCTAAAGTTTCCACGAGTCCAATAAGCAACTTCAAATTAAACAGTAACACCGTCAGTTACCTCAAAACATCAACAACCATTTCGAAATCGTTCTCAATAATATTCCGAACTTTTTAAACTATTATTGCTGTTCCAATGAAAATAATGGAATCAAATAAAAATTTTAAAAAATCAAATTTCTGAGAATCAACTTATATAATTTGTTAATTTCGTCTGTCTGTATGTCTGTCTGTAACTCGATATAATTAAGCTATTAAGATAGATCCAAGGTTCTCAATGGTACCATTGAATCAAGGATACTCAAATTGGATGAAATATTAGTTCATTTTGTCATTCCATGTTGGTTCCATGAAATTTTACCTGAAATTCTATCAAGACATATGTTTTACTGCTGATTTCGAAACTCAAAACCATTTTTGCCGTACAAGCTTCGTTCACAAGTTAGCACAGTATTTAGATTACATTTCCTTTATATTTGATAGTTGATAATAAAATGATTTTTCAGATTTGTTTATGCCTGTCGTCCGATAGGCTTTGCTGCTAGTTGTTAATATAAACTGTAATTTAATGTAAGTATCATTATTCACTAAAGCTAGGCGAACACGGAGCGATTTTATGGCAATATGATTGGGACAAGTTGGTCCAATTTGATTGCGGACAACTTTATCAAGCGCGAACACGTAGTTTCTCCTGAACCAATATTGCCCTGAATATGTATAGTTACGGCGCTTCTCACTAGGGAGAGCTAAAGAGAGCATGTTTTCGTACAGAATTGCTATAGTATTAAACGCCGTCCCTCTGTAGAAATCAATTACGATTCTTTCATTATCAATTGACAAAATGTTATTGGAATTATCTGTTTTGGGCCGACCCATTTTGCTGATTTTAAGCCTTGTTTCTCAAAGAAAATGGCCGGCGTGAGTGACTGAATTTTCGATGTTCAAAGTCCCGCCTCCTTCGACGTCAGCATTGTCACATGATGTCATCCGTTCATTTGATTCGCTTTCGTACCACCAATATTTTGAGCCAACTAATATTGGGCCAATATTGTTCCTTTGGTACCGACAGTAAAATTGGGGCAATATTGTTCAGGTTGGGGCAATCAAATTGGGGCAAACGGTTGCCAGCAATCAAACCTGATTGTCCCAAAATATCGCCTCGTGTTCGCCCAGTATAACACAACAAAACTTTAATCTATACTACTATTATAAAGCTGAAGAGCTTGTGTGTTTGAACGCGTAAATCTCAGGAACTTACCAGTCTAATTCTTTTTGCATTAGATAGCCTGTTTATTGATGAAGGTTATAAGCTATATAACATCACGCTACGACTTATAGGGGAGAAGCAGTAAACATAAATGTCAACCCAGTCTGGCAATCTTTGATTTAAAAACGAGGTCGAAAAAGAGGTGGGGCAAAGGGGAAGGAAACATGAGTCAAATAAGTTACAATTATATGTATAATAACAAGGACATGGTATGATATAATGAAATTAATATAATTAATAGTCATCTATACTTACTGTAATGAGGTATTGCAATAATTATTTATGTTTATTTATTTAAATAATTATGTTAATTTAATATCTCTCAAATAATATATGTTTTATTACTTTAAGTTAAATATGAAAATTAGGTGATTGGCGAACCCCTATTAATGGACTGCCACAAGTCGGCAGAGGGGAGTTCGATAGCTGACTCGAGAGAGAGGAGTTCGATAGCTGAAATGGAAGAGAAGTTCGACCGATGACAACGAGAGAGGTTAATTCGAAGATACGAGAATCAACGGACGAGTTGAACAAGGCATGTGGTCGCTGTACCGAAGAATGTGTTAGACACCGTCACGAAGGTATGAATAACCCGTCTGTGCTCGAAGACTCCGAAGCCTTCTCTATCCGTGTGTTTAAGAAGAACGAAGATCCCGTCAGCGGAATTCTTAAAGAAGAAAGAAAACTTCACTAAGAGTCAAACCAAACTTAAGTATTAAGTGGAATAGAATTGTTTTGTGTAAAACAGAATTCAAGTATCAAGCTGATACTAATTGTAAATTTCTTTACATTAATTTAGTAACTTAATACTGTGTATAATTTTACAGAACCGTTTAATAAAACATTTATTGTAAAGCCACCAGATCCACCCACTTCTTTACACTTACTATTATAATGCTGAAGAGTTTGTGTGTTTGAATGCGCTAATCTCAGAAACTACCAGTCAAATTTGAATTTTTTTTTTGTGTTAGCTTATTTATTGAGGAATTTTATAGGCTATATAACATCACGCTACGACCAATAGGAGCGGAGCAGTAAACATAAACGTCAACCAATCTGGCAATCTGAGATTCAAAAAAGAGGTCCAATACGTTATTAGTGGGGGAAAAAGGAGGGAAACATGAGTGAAAAAACATTATACAATAAGTTACAATTAATTCAATAAGATGAAATTAATTCAATCAGATAGTCATTATAAATTTATGTAATAAATTGCATTAAGTAATTAAAAATATTTAAATAAAGGTTTAAATTCACGAATAATTTAAATTGAAAAAAACCAAGCGGAAAATCATTATGATTTACATCAGCGGTTCCCAACCTTTTTCAGCTGACGACCCACCTTTCCTTACCGTTTTTCAGCTGGCGACCCACCTTTCCTTACCGTTTTTCAGCTGGCGACCCACCTTTCCTTACCGTTTTTCAGCTGGCGACCCACCTTTCCTTACCGTTTTTCAGCTGACGACCCACCTTTCCTTACAGTTTTTCAGCTGACGACTCACCTTTCCTTACCGTTTTTCAGCTGGCGACCCACCTTTCCTTACCGTTTTTCAGCTGGCGACCCACCTGTCCTTACCGTTTTTCAGCTGACGACCCACCTTTCCTTACCGTTTTTCAGCTGGCGACCCACCTTTCCTTATCGGAATACCTTCACATATATAGGAATAGAAGAATATAGAATAAAACCATATTTGTATCGTATCCCTTCCTTATATATGATCGATTTTCAATTTTTCTGATCTTCTCTAATGGTTTATTCGATGGTTTTTGATAGTTTTAGGATCAAGTCGTGACCCACCTGTAACCCTTTCGCGACCCACCCTTTATGTAAATCAGCGCTGATTTACATAATATCAAGTACATTGAAAAGGGTTCAAAAATGGGATTAAAGAAATTATTTCAATAAAACAAAAACACATAAAAAGAAAATATAATTTTGTAACACATCTTGTACTGGTTTTTGATTCGTGTTTTCTTTTCCTTTCCCCAATCAATAATAATGAATGTATTGAGCCCATTTTTTTGAATCTCAGTACCGAACATTACCGAGAAGGGCCGAACTGTGAAATCCAGATCAGCGACCGAAGTTCCATGTCGTACCTCTCAGTCATGGGCCGGCTCCTTATGCAACAGTGGTGCATCAGCGAACTAATTTTTGTGTTATCAATAAGGAACAATACAATATAGATACCATTAATTAAATTATAAAAACGTTTCTTCTTCATTGTTTGTTTAATGACACTTTTCTGTAGTATTACAATGGATTTTGCCATTGTAATAACGTTTAACGTTTGTAAATAACGTTAAACCCTAACGTTTAAACTAATTCGATCGAATCAAAGATTGACTGTTGGGGGACCACAATGAAAATTAAATTACAATTAATTAATGGATATTTTATTTTATTAAACAAATAAAAATAATATACATAATCAAGATTTGTATTGGGTTTTGAGATCAAATAGAGAAATTTACTTGCAATGCCCTAAAATAAAGATGAGATCAGGAAAAGACGTGTTACCCTTTATGGGCACTTACAGTGCTCGCGTTTAAAGTTGAAACTCACAGAATGCAAAGCAGATTATAGATTGTCCTTTCCTGGCCGTTCGCTAACATTGAAATAGAAGAGGTCGCTTCTCTTCTATTTCAATGTTAGCGAACGGCCAGGAAATCTATAATTTGCTTTGAATTCTGGGAGTTTCAACTTTAAGCGCGAGCACTGTAGAGAGAATGAAGGAAGATAGATTAACAAAGAAAATCCAATTCTTTCTTCCAAATAAGGAAAAGAGACAAAAAAAAATTGGTGGGGTGGCAAAGCAATAAAGGACTTGGAAGAAATACAGATTGATCGGGAGACCCTACTAAACAGAGACAAATTCAGACTACAAGTTAAGAAGTTCAAAGGTTTTCAGGAAGACGTAGAGAAAAGGAAAACAACTAGAGCCAAATGGTCGGATGAAAGGAAAAGAGTCCATTCCGATAGGATGAAAGGGTTTTGAAGAAAGAGGAAGGAAGAGAGAAGAAAATAGTTATCTTAATGTGGTCCTTGAAACTATTAAAGAATATACATTATTATTAAATTATTACAAATTTAATTTACTTTTTATGTTTTTTGTTAATTTAATTGAATAATTCAATGCGTTTCCTGTCCAATAGGTACTAACCGTAATTGGTACGCGTATTTTTGACTTAATATATATAAATTTTAATTTTTAGTTAGGATTAATAAAATCAATTTGAAGATAGAACTGTGAATGTCCAAATCAGCGAGCGAGGTTCCATGCCGTACCCCTCAGTCATGTGGACGGCTCCTTATTCAATAGTTGTGCTTCAACGAAGTAATTTTTGTGTTATGAATAGGTAACAATAAATTATGGAATCATTAAATAAATTATGAAAACGTGTCTTCTTTGTTTATCTTTTTTGCATTTAGGCAAAAAAAGTGAGCAGATGGTATTAGTTCAATAAATCATAAATGGTTTGAGTCCAGAGCAATAATCGGAAATTGGAATAACATTCGTTCCAATACACGAATGGCATCCTTAGTATTTTTACAAGGATTTGGGTCTATAATATAAAAAAAAAAACTTTGTAGTCCAATTAATGACTTATTTCTAGATATCCTTCATAATTATACAAGTGAAAATCTGTAAGTTCGTTTGTCTGTCATTCAATCACGCCCCAAAGGCACAAAGGATCTGAATGAAATTTTGCGTGCAGGTGGTCTACGACATGGGGAAACATATAGGCTACTTTTCATCCCAGACGATCAAATACCTCCCGTGAGATAGGTACCCCGAAACTGAGGGCAGTTTTAAATCGTGCTAACCTATTATCCCGAAATTCCAAACGATCAAATACCTCCCGTGAGATAGGTACCCCGAAACTGAGGGCAGTTTTAAATCGTGCTAACCTATTATCCCGAAATTCCAAACAGTTCTTTATCCACGAGGACGAAGTCGCGGGCAAAAGCTAGTCTTTAATACAGCATATAATTTCGGTAGACTACTAGAAAAACTTTACATTTTGTAAAATATCCTGCGAAGTCGAATCACTGCCAAGTTTATTTTTTGTTTGTAATAGTAGATAGCAAATATAAAATGTACACTAGTTATATATTCATAATGGCGACTGAGCACTAAGGGTTGAGTTTCATTTTGAGGAGTTAAAGAAGGGGTTGAGGCTGGAGTTAAAAGTTATTTAAGTTGTACCATAAAAATGTATCTTGCGAATTTTCAAGTAAATCATGTAGATAAAAGACGAAAATGCAGGCTTTAGAGAATTAATAATAAAACTGATGTTTCAGACATCCACTGAGATCTAAAGTGTGGATATGCTCTTTGATGAGTGCGAAGAGAGTTCTTTTTGTGTGACTTGTAATGGAACTGCAACTAGAACAGGGAATTACTCAGATATAACATTAGTAACAGTGGAAGTTCAGAACTAGTTGTTAGATTTGTTGTTTATTAGTTTGATTAGACTGAAAAAACATACTTCATTTTATAGAAAACCGAAGACGTTAAAACTATTAATGAGGTAATTTTTGTTTTGGCAGACATTCCTGTGTTTGTATTTGAAAACTTTTGTCATTTCTAAACACCATCAACATATTAATCTGTCGTCCATTTTGCTGACGATATTATTATTGCTGTTAATGAACAATCCATTAATCAGATTTACAATGATTTCTATAAATCTATTCTTGTGTTTCAATTCGACTTGATTCGAATCCTACCAATGTTCTCATCCAATATCATAGAAACATCCTGAGTAACGTCCTTCAAAGGAAGTCGGAAATTTTCCAGTGATTTACCCATTTTCATTTCTTTTCATCCCTATCACATACAGACTTGGCGGGAAGCATTACGTACCCTTTAATAAGTAACTTAATTTGATACATTTTTAATTTGGAGAAAAAACAAACACACGATTTATCTTAGAAAATAAGCTGTTATGTTTTTCAATTATTTGTGGGCTCCCCATTTGCCTTAATTACTGCTGCTATTCTTTTTGGCATACTAGTAACTAGCTTCTGACACTCTTCATTTCGTACGTCATTCCAGTCTTGCTGCAGAGCATATTTTAATATCTCTTTCGACGTAACGCTTTGCTGCCGTATCTCGTGCTTCATAATACTCAAAAGTGCTCAATCGAATTAAGATCAAGTGATTGTGCAAGCCAGTATAACAACTCATTGCCATTTCCACAAAACCATCTTATGGTAGACACCGATTTGTGACTTGGTACATTGTCGTGTTGGAATTTTACGTTGTCCATGTTGGTGTCTCCAAAGATCTTGCAAATAAAGCCATAGAGCCGTTACTGGAACAGAAATATACTTCTCGCTGTTCATGTGACCTTCGCAAACATACATTTCATCTAGACCACATGCCGCCATACAGCCATAATTCATAATACTACCTTCCACGTGCTTTACTATTGGCACCTAGCACTTGGAGGGTATTCTTCACCCACGCTTCTGCTCACATACGACACACCAGGCGTGCAAAACAACTGAAAATTTAATGAAAATAACGGTATTTATCATTATATATATTTATAAATACTGGAGATATTTAAAAAAAAAAAATTTTCAATAAGAAAAGAGACAAAACAAAACATATCTGAGAGTTAGGACTACTTAATATTTTACCAATCCTCCTCTGTCTAATAGCCCATTATGGTGAAAGAATTTAATTGTATAAATCTCCTACTTCAAGGGTTTACAAAAGACACTAAGGTGGTGGAAGAGAGTAAATCAAAATATATACTCTCGACAAGAATTTGCCACAAGAAATTGGCAAAGTCTAGAAAGTACAACAATCGAGAGACATGCGGCACGCGCCACGCATAATGAAGTCTCGTGTTGATTATTGGATGAGAACAGACGCAGTGTGATGCCAGTCAGCAAAGAAGCAAGAACTCCCTGCTGCAGATAAGAATGGACGTTGGCGACCGAAATAAAAGTTATTCGTGAGTATGTAGTTATGATTAATGCTCGCTCTGCCAACAGCCAAAGAAAGACTTTAACTGTTAATGCATAATCGTAATAGTTTCCTCACAATTATTGGTTACGAACCTAGCCACACCGTTCAACTGCTGACATTCTCTGAAAAAAGATGGCCGCCAAACGTCCTGCAACCGCCATGCGTTAGGCCTATAAGTTGAAGTGCTGTTTAATTGTTGTTTAATTAAACAAAAGAAGAAAAATCTTGGATTTAAAAAATAATGGAACATTACATCGGCAAGATGGCTAGCTATATGCTACAATTTAACAAAAATAATTACATTAGTTGGAGGCGGAATGTCCGAACCCTACTTCTGAAAGAAGGACTATGGAAGACCTTGAACACGCCGATTAGTGACAATAAATCCATCGAAGAAAAGGGCCTAAAATTAAAATTATTAAGCAGATCCGAAAAAAGCGGTTGGTACTATTCTTAGCAGCATCGAAGAAAGATTTAGGTGTCTCGTAAAAGAAAGAAATGACCCTAATCTATTATTGAGAGAAATTGACGCTCAGTTTAATGTTAAAGATTATTTACGGATATCTGATTTAAATCGCCAGATGTACTTAGAAAGTAAACTTCAAGCCGGAGATGACTTACCGGAAAAGTACTTAATTTTAAAAGTAAAATTAAACGAGCTTGAAGAACTAGGTGGGTGTTTTGACAATAAGGTGCTATGTTGGCTGATACTTTCAGGGTTGCCAAGCGCCTATGATTCATGTGCGCAAAATTTACTTCAACTACAGGATAAAGCTGAATTCAATTCAGAGTATATAATTGGAAGAATTACACAAGAGTACAGAAGGAAAAACAAAGGAATTTCCAATATAGTAAATGAAGTAAAGATATATAATAAAGCAGAAGTAACTGCGAAAAAACAAGCTAGTAAGGAATACAAAAATGAATCCCGCAAATGTTTTAACTGTGGAAGGTGGGGCATTTAGCCCGATAATGCAAATCCAAATCCAAGTTCAAGAAATCATCATCAAAAACAGATGATAAGAAGAAAGAATCGTTTTCTGGAATCATGGCTTTGAATAGTTGCATTACGTCATCAACAAAAGATAAACCTATAAATAGTCCATGGTATCTTGTCAGTGCTTCCACAAATAACATTTGTAACAACAAAGCTTGGTTCGGCAGTTATAAAAGTTTCGATACTCCCCAGAAAGTATATGGAGCATCCTTACAACCCATCGAAGCGTTAGGTTAAGGGATAGTTAACTTATAAGTTATGTTACCGAGAGGCAAAACTCAGAAGATTACATTGTCAAAAACTCATTATGTTCCCGATATGAGCATTAACGTGATTTCCGCCGGACATGTGGCATCGCTGGGCTGTTCCCAATTCATAAAAGGCAGAGATGAAGCCGAATATCTTATAAGATAAGGGTACTTTTTCAGAATAAGCTACTATCTATAGCAGAGAGTTGCGTTAATAATTAAAATGTGACAGCACGCTTTAATTAAAAGTAAGACACAGAGTTGTAATAAACATCAACTATTAAATAGTAGTATCATTTATAAAACTTAATCTCAATATTAATTTCTTATTAATAATTTCCATTACCAAAAACTTTAGTAGTTAAGTACAATAGGTTCAATATCTTCCCTATAATCAATTATATCAAATATCAATAAATTCTATTCAATAATATGTATCAGCAATCACTAGCTATACAAGTACACATTTAATGTTCACCAAAATAATCTAATTTAATAATTATATAATTGCTCCCTTATGTGAATGTTTCTCTTAAATTATTTATAATACCTTAGTCCATTTATTTCTCTTGTATGTATAACAATATTAATAATTCAATAATAATCTAGCAAAGCTGGGCTTTTCACCTATGTGAAATATTATTTAATTTTCTAATATTGACTCTGTCAACATATAACTTTCTAATATCTCTCCTTAATTATTTCACCTTAGTTAACCTTGAACTATATTACTCAATAAGTAAATTAATATTTTCAATCTGCTTTATCTAGATATCTTCTTTATCCATAATAAAATAATAAATAACAAAGTACTCACAGAATATTGACTTCTAACGTTTCCCTTCCAAATGGTCTGGTATCCATAATTAACATAAACGCACTATTTCATTTCACTACTTCAAACTTTGAAGCACTTATGATTAATTGCCTATATCACTGTATGACGTATTTAGCACTCTTTTTATCACTAACAACACTTATCACTTTTCTTTATTTAAAGATGTCTTCTTAGTATAGGACTTCACTATTCTTTTCTTCCTATTCCTTCACTTCTTTTAGTTGCCTTGTAAAACGACTTCTTTTCTTCTTTTAGCGTTAACGATATCCACGTTTTAGTTTCCACACATCTTCATTTTAATTAAGTTTTCATTCTTCTTTTCAAATATGATTCCTGTAATGGTTTTCGGGTTTTCTTAATTCTCTAGAACTAATTTAACTTGCGGCTATATTCAATTCTTCTTACTAGTTTAATTCTCTTTCCGTTCCTTGGGTCCGCATCAAATACAACTTCATTCAATTTTATTACAGTCTCGTAACTGAATAATATCCTTTCTTCACACCCGCAATTCTTTTAGAATCGTCTACTATCACTATGGAAAATTCTCCCGTTTCTCTTGATAATCAAATAGTCCACTTCAATCTTCCAAATCGAATTACTTTTAATTTTTCTTATTAATTAATCGATTCAAACTATCCGTAAGTATATTAATCTTCAATTATTCAAACTTAGAATAAATTGTTCGGACTCGATTCAAATAATACAGGCTTCTTAGTTTTTAATTTCTTCTTGGCTTCACCTACTATTTAAATGTAATCTTCCTAATCGAATTCTATTACTTCTTTAAGCTCCAATTAATAGTTCTATAAATCCTCTCGATTAATTCGATTGATATACTTCCTTCTGATATAATTCAACCGCCAAGTATTTGAAATTATCTTCAAGTAAAAACTTACTGAAAGTTCTATTCCTGCATTATCTTTCCTTAGCACTTGGGGATATTTCCACACCTCTGGGTCGCCATAATGGTTGCTCCCATTATCAACGGATTCACCGTTCAACTGTCTTGGTTGGAATCAACCTTCCATCTCCACGTCTCACACCTGATTGCAATCTCACTTGAGACAACGTGATTGACTCATTTGCATATTCATGCCGTTGACTGATATTCATTTCAATAATAAAATAATAACAGATTACTTAAATTTCTTTTCAAGCATATCATAAAAAAAAAATTAATTTTTCCTTTTTACTCCAACTAATTAAATTTTATTTCAAGCCAAAAATAAAATTGAATATTCATACCAAGAGATTATGTTGTTAAAGACAAAAACAAAAGAACTATAATTCTGGGAAAAGAGAAAAATAATCTTTTCAAAGTAAAGTGTAAATCCTTTAATGTACAAGCGAAGACCTACTTCAATGAAATCAAGCATTCCAAGTATAAGTTGTGGCATGCAAGACTTGGATATATTTCAAAAGGAAAAATGAAAGTCATTTTAGACCAGAAATTGCTACGTGGTATTGAGCAAATAAAAATTCCAAAAGAGGACTCTGATAGTGTTTGTGAAAGTTGTCAAAGTGCAAAGATGACAAATGTTCATCACACAAGGATGAAAGCCATTAGAGCAAAAGGCATTTTGGAATATATCTATTCAGATGGGTGTGGTCCAATAAATATAGAAAATGACTATCAGGCGAAATGTATCTTATGCATGATAGATGATTTCAGTAGGAGAAGCTTTGTATATTTGATCAGGAGTAAGGATCAAGTTCCAGAATATGTGAAACAATTCGTAACTTATATAGAGCGCCAAAGTAAGGCTAAAGTAGTAAACCTTCTAACAGACCAAGGAAGGGAGTCTGAAAATAAAGAGCTAAACAGTTTCCTAAAAGAAAAAGGAATTGTCCATAAGACGACATCCGCATATTCTCCACAGCAGAATGACATTGCAGAGAGGTTTAATCGTAAGTTAATGGAAATGGCTCGAACAATATTAATTAATTTTGAACTCCCGCCAAGATTCTGGGCTTATGCAGTAGAATGTTCGAATTATGTTCTCAATCGAACGCCTCATTTAAAGTTGATGAATACTACCCCAATAGAAAAATGGTTCAAGAACGGAGGAGCACCAAGTGTGCGACACCTGAAAACATTCGGAAGTCTGTGCTACTTGAAGAAACCGAAAAACGCAATCAAGAGTAAAATCGACTCTAGAGTAACCAAGGGTATTTTTCTAGGCTATTCTCCAAGCACCAGAGGTTACAAGATATGGAATCTTGATACCAACAAAGTAGAAGAAACGAGAAACGTGTATGTAAGCGAGAATCGAAGAGCAAGCGACCTAATAAATTAGCAGAAGATTGATTATGATGAAATGAAGAAAAGACTATCCTTTGATTCATTAAGAAAAAAATCAAGAATCCTCTTCATCTGAAGAAATAGAAAAGAATGAAAACATCATACCCACAAGAAGTTGTGAAACAGATTCTAGTGAAGAGGAAGAAGCAATTACCGATAAAAGCAAAGCTCATAATGTTGATGTTAGGACGAATAGTTCAAGCAATACTAATCCTATCGAAAGTGACACAGAAGAACCTGTGATCGACAAAGAATACATACGACTCGAACGCAATGCGTGAAGATACACAAAGATGTGGATATCATAGAGCCAAAAGATTATGAGGAAGCATTAACCTGCCCAGAAAACAAGAATTGGCAAGAAGCAATTCAAGCTGAATTAAAGAGCTTAAAAAATCATCACACGCGGAAAGAATCCGAGGTCCCGGATTATATAACACCCCTAAGCACAAAGTGGATTTTCAAATGGAAGAAGAAATGTGACTGCACGATCGATAAATTCAAAGCCCGTTTGGTAGTGAACGGATATATGCAGAAGCAAGGTGTGAATTACGAGAAAATATATGCAGCAACGCCAAGTGCTGATACAATAAGGCTGATGTTAGCTTTGGCCATAAACGAAAGTACCAGATTCACCAATGTGATGTACGGAGCGCTTATCTTAACGGAGATATAGATAACGACATATATCTGGAGATACCACAAAGTGTAAAAGTCAAATGCAAGTACTGCAATGGACTGAAGCTATTACGTTCTTAATACGGTTTAAAACAAGCCGGGAGAAATTGGTTTGAAACCATGAGAACTAAGCTAATTGAAAAAGGATTCACAGCAATGAAAAGTGATCCATGCATATTTAGATACCCAAAGGATGATAGTACGAACCATCTGATAATCAACGTAGATGACATAATTATCATTGGTAAAAGAACTAATCATATTCAAGAAATTAAGCGGATTCTGAATAAGATGTTCTCCACCAAAGATCAAGGAGAAATCCTTGAATTTTTAGGGATGGAGATAAAATATCAACGAAGCAAAGGTACAATGATTATATCACAAGAGCATTTCATTAAAGATCTGTTAACGAAATGGAATGGAAAATAGTAAAGCTGTATCCACCCCAGTTTACCCTGAAAGAAGAGATGGAAAAACAAATGAAGAAATTCAACTGTTAAATAAAGATGAACACCTCAAGTATAGAAGCCTGGTAGGAAGTTTATCTTACATCTGCAATTTAACAAGACCAGATATCGCATATTCAGTGAATAGATGTGCAGAGAAAAGCAATTGACCATGTACAAGTGATATGGCAAAACGCATCCTACGATATCTAAAAGGAACAATGTCAAAGGTTTTGAATTTCTCCAATGAAGATGACAAGGTCAGTGCTTACAGTGATGCAAGTTTCGCAGATCGAACTAAAGGACATTCTACATCAGGTTACGTGATATATGTAGGAAATTCACCTGTAGCCTGGAAAGCTCACAAACAAAGATTAGTTGCTGATTCAGCACAAGAGAGCGAACTGGTTGCAGCATGCGAAAGCGCTACAGCAATCATAAGCATAAAGAACTTCTTGAATGAACTTGAAATACAAGATAAAGCAGAATCACCAATTGTTCTATATTGTGACAACCAAGCCACTTTGAAGTTGATTGAAGACGGATACAATCAAACTAAAAGCCTTCACATAGGCCTGAAGTATCATATAATCAAGGACTATGTGAACCAAAAGGATATCAAAGTGAGATACATCCCAGGTGAAGATAATACAGCAGACATTTTCACTAAAGCTTTGAGCGCAGTGAAACTTGAAAAGTGTGGAAAGGAAATCGGAATAAGATGAAAGTATTTCATTCCGGGGGGGGGGGTGGAATCACAAAAGTGAGGTGCAATTTTAAGTGAACATTGTGTGATACTGATACTGCTATGATTAGTGAACTTTGTATTGAAATGAAATTCTGTGATATATATATATATATTAAGTGCTTCGTAAATTGTTTTAATTACCACCAAGTGTCATTTTCAAGGACTCTCGAATTAACTTTCGAACCTCACGTTCCAAAGTCATTTCTTTCTGCCTGTTCTAATTCTATTCACGTGAGATTCAGAGTCCGCAAAACGTTTTACAGCTTATTGCATAGCACAACAAGAACATTTAACACTTTTAGCGATTAGTCTTTCGCTGTTCATGTAAAAAACGAATTTGTAAGTGTCGATATCACTAAGTTTGCTTTTTTGGGGCATCGTTTGCAGTTGTCGAAAACTCTAATCTTTAAAACCACAACCAACGCAACTCAACACGAGCAAGATTATATCGGCTACGCATAGTAACAACAATCTGCCATTTTTTTTTCAATAATTATCAATTTCTATACATGTACACGTCATGTGTTTTATATCCACTTTGAAAGCATATCTATTGTTTAACTCTTTGTTTACAGACGCTGACAAAGTGATAAAAAAGAATAAAAAAGTTTCCAAGAATTAGTTTTGAAACTGAGATTTTACGTGCGTAAAATTGATTTTCTATTCAAAAGATTAAGGCCAACACACTAATGAAAAAATTATATTCAAACATTTAAAAGAATAAAATTACGTTTCGGCTGAGCTCAACCAGCCGTTTACTAATGTTTACCAGCATTTGTGGAGCTCAGCCGAAACGTAATTTTATTCTTTTAAATATTTTAATATAATTTTTTAATAAGTTTGTTGGCCTTAATCTTTTTAATAGAATATCAATTTTACACTCTTAACATCTCAGTTACAATGAGGCCTTTTTATGCAAATTAGTTCTGAAGTTACAGTAAAAAAATAGGAGTGCCTAAATACTTTTGGGCAAAGCTGTGTAGCTTTTAAATATTTTAAATATAAAAGTCTTTAGCCCATAAATAAGGATATCAAGTTCAAGAATAACCATCCAGCAGCTCAAACGTTATTAAAATGACATACCTAAACGTAAACTGATGATTGCAGAAGATAATTACGGTTTAATCATTTGGTCTATCTTCATGAGTTGCAAGAAATCTCTCTGATCTGAAGTAAATCTACATTTGGTGACCTAACAAGAACAGTGTTAAAAACTCTTCTACACATGATAAAATTTAAGTCTTATTACTTCATCTTGAAAAGATAATAAAAATTTAAAAATACACTGCTGTTTGTAAAAAATGCAACACCATCAGAATTAAATGAAATTTGCAGCAAATGTCAATTATAGAATGTTTTGCAAAATAGTAAAGTTTCAGAGCCACCGCGCATGCGTGGCATGCGCAGCGCCCTCTGAACTGATGCTGAAAGCGTATAAATAGAGGGCTGTAGCGGAACGTTTACTATAGTTAATGATTATTTGTTAGTGGCGAACGTTTAGTGAGACCCAAGTATGCCTCCACGCCGGAAGAAGGAGAAATTCTAACAACTTACGGAGGGTTAACGGGGGAGACGCCGACCAACCATATCCCATACATGCTTAATAGGTGACATATCCGGCGAATAAGCAGGCCTTGGAAGAAGTTGCATATGTTGGGCTGAACAGAATTCTCGAACAGTCTTTGCAGTATATGGGTGTGCATTATCCTGCTGAAAGATAGCTCCAGGGATGCCTTGAAGGAAGGGAACGACTTTGGACTGAAGCACTTCACGGACGTACCTGTTGCTATTGAGATTACCCTCAATTCGTAGCAAATTGGATCGTCCATGATACGAAATCGCACCCCAGACTATAACCCCGGGTGTTCGGCCACTATGTCGTTCGATAACGCACTCTGGAAGGCAGCGTTGACCGGCATAGCGTCTAACACGAATACGGCCATCATGGTCCCACAAATTGAAGCGTGATTTATCTGAAAAGACAACTTGGTGCCAATCAGCTTGCCAGGCTCTGTGCTCATGAGCCCATTGCAGACGCAGCCGTCGATGGTTTGCCGTGAGGGAGATCCTGTATAAAGCCACCCTTGCACGCAGTCCACGGTTTAGCAAATGACGAATTGACGAAGCTGACATTAGTACACCTGCAGCAGTAGACCAATGTGCTGCCAACTGCCTGGAGGAAGCTGTACGGTCATTCAGCGCCATGCGGAGCAAGTGTCGATCGTCGCGCGCTGACGTCACGTTCCGTCGTCCACTGCCAGTTTTTCGAGTTGTTCGGTGCTTGTCGGTCCACTGCTTCTAAACTCGCATCACTGTGGAACTGTGCCGCTGCACACGAGCTGCTATTGCGCGATAGGAAAATCTTCCTTCTCGAAGGCCGATAACCCTCCCCCGTTCAAACTCCGTAAGTTGTTGGAATTTTCCTTCTTCTTTCGTGGAGGCATACTTGGGTCTCACTAAACGTTCACCACTAACAAATAATCATTAACTATTGTAAACGTTCCGCTACAGCCCTCTATTTATACGCTTTCAGCATCAGTTCAGAGGGCGCTGCGCATGCCACGCATGCACGGTGGCTCTGAAACTTTACTATTTGCGTAACATCCTATAATTGACATTTACTGCAAATTTCATTTAATCTGATGATTCCTTGATGGTGTTGCATTTTTTACAAACAGCAGTATATATGCTAGGTTATCATCAGCTTCTGAAATGGATACTGTAAAGTCATTTATTGTCTAAAGTTGCATGGAACAATGTTACAAATGATTACCCTGACTTTAATCGGAAGACCTACTAGCCTCTACTGACTCTTTTTTCAATTTTATTGTCTCCAAATGAAAGTTGGCCGGCGGAAGTTAGAACTGCGCAGCCTTTCCGGTAGCTGATCTGTTATGTTTTCCTGTCACAATGGACGACGTCTGTCTGTGTTCACTGAGAAAGACAAGTTGATAACGCCAAATTAAAACTTCTCTCGACTACTTAGCGTTATTTCAATACCAGTTGCTAACAATAAGTATTTATATAAATAAATAAATATATATTATTTATAAATACAATGCTCTTTTGCAAAGTAACAAGCGATTACCGTAATGGCGGCGTCTTGTCATAAAATCAGACGGAAGTGCCTGACCAGACTAATCGATCATACATGGCAGATCTCATAAAAACAGTGCGGCCAACTCTCATTAATAGTACAGTATTTTAAAATGTATTATTAGAAATAGTAATAATCTTTCAAAGAATTTGTCTGTTTTGAAAAATTTCGCAATAACATTGTGTGAAAACAAGTTAAATAAGCTTGAATCTGGATAATTTTCTTTTTTTATTTTTTTTTTGAGCTTAAGTTATCGACGCCCGAACTCAGATGCAAAACAAAGATATTCTCCCTGTTAACTAAATTAGTATTTAAGGTAAGGATCAGGGCCTGGCTTACAGAGAAAACTTAATGAAGCAAAAAATAAATTTAAAATGGAAATTCGAAGAAATGACAAGTCTAATTTAAAAATTCTATCTGCAACCGATTCAAGGTTAACCAGATAAAGTGAGCGCTCTCTCTTAAAAATTATAAAATCTTCGTTACACATTCAAAACGAATACTAATCTGAATTTAACATAGTCATAAATTACCAACGACCGGTTAGATTTAAAAGTTACATCATCTAACCTGAATTATTAGTACCTATATTAATTAATTAAACTACACAGAGATAAAATTTATTTCGTAATATCTTTTCATTGTCATTCTCTTTTGTGCAGCTGAAGTGAGCTCATCACACTCTTGCGAATTAATGTTATCAGTCAGTCATCTTGTGACGCATGTTCCTTAATCCGTTCTCGTAAATTTGGGGTTTGTGTGATTATTGATTTGCAATGGACTATCAAGAACAAGGTATGTTTTTCATTTCTGACTATGTTTGTAATAATATTAGTGCAAATTTTATAAATTATTTGACTGCTACTGAAAGCAATTTTATTTTGAGTCATTTTTAACATAGAATTACTTTGCATAGTATTCTAACTACTTTCCTGCGTTTTACCGAGCATAAATTTTATTGTTATTTATTGCTTGAATCCTTTAGCTGCTTATACAATTGCAATCAGCTGCGTATTTTTTGCGAGGAAGCCTTCAGTTAAGCCTAACGACTTCGTAGACCCTGCGTAGTTGCTGTCTACGTAACAGTCGCTAATAAGATTCGTTTGTAAATTCGTTTTTTTTTTTTTTATTTTATTTCAGGAAAACGTTGTAAGTGGTTATTATCAAGGATGCACATCTTTGAAATTTGGCACTCTAAAAAAGGAAGCGACGTGGATAAGGTTCGCCATGTTTTCGGATTTGTAATGAAACGTTACCGGACGCCGAAAACGTTGACGTAAATCGTCTCAATAATCTATGCAAGCGAATTGCCCATTATTGGACACAAGTAGGTAGGAGTAAATCAAGGTGCACTGAAAAGTATTCAGATTGGTTTAGCATCGTAGAACATGTTGATTTAGGAAGAAGTATGTGCAGCGGCAGTGCACTCAGCAGACGGATATGCAACCTAGCCATTCACGTGGCGGCCATCCTAGAAAAGAATTTTCTGAATGTAGTCAACGATCTCAACGTAGAAGATTGGCCGACTTATCAAAAGTAGATGAGTCTGCTGTGAGTGCACTACTCTACATTTCTGATAGTTCAAATACGGTTTATCAAAAGTCGATACGGACGAGATGTTGTCACTTATCATAGAAGCTAAATTGACGAAACATCAGTATTTGTTAATTAAGAACTTTATGCATACAAATATTGCCAATAACATTTTACCATATCAAAATGTTGTGAATGCTAAGAAAAAATGTTATCCTTCACATAAAAGTGTTACAGAATCATCTACCGAAATTGAGCTACAAAGTTTATTAGATCACACAGCGATGCGACTTCTCGAATCTCAGAAAAATGTCTTAGAATCATTAATCAGACCTATCGAATCATTAAGTAGCATTGCTTTACTCGGGAAATGGGGTTTCGATGGTAGTACAGGTCACAGCGAATATAAACAAACTTTTTCAGATCCTTCCCTAGAAGATAGTAGTCTGTTTGTTACTTCTTATGTACCGCTTCAACTTGTAATAACATCTGATTCACCGGAAAATACTACAATTAAATGGAAAAATCCCCGTCCCTCTTCAACTAGATACTGCAGACCTGTTCGGTTTCAATTTGCGAAAGAAAGTATTGCAGTTTCTGTTCAAGAGGAGGCTTATTTTTAAAGAAAAGATTAGAAACCTACAACCAACCATTTCAACCATTCAACCGTGAGTATAAAATCAATCACACCTTGCAATTAACTTTGGTAGATGGTAAAGTATGTAACGCACTAAGTGATTCGTCGTAATGTAAATGCTATTTATGTGGAGCCACACCTAAAGAGATGAATAAAATAGAACTTTGCTTAAATAAAGAGGTTAATGATAATAGATACGAGTTCGGCTTATCGCCGCTATATTCCTGGATCCGATTCTTTGAGTATTTCATTCATCTCGCCTATAGGTTGGATGTCAAAAAATGGCAAGTCAGGTGCAACGAAGAGAAAGAACTGTTAGCAAATCAGAAAAAATATGTTCAGGCACAATTTAGGTTTAGTTGTAGATAAGCCTCGAAGTGGTGGAAGCGGGACATCGAATGATGGAAACACATCCAGGAAATTTTTCTTGAATTCTGATGTATCAGCGGAAATTACAGGCTTAAAGAAAGACCTGTTAGATCGTTGTTGTACGATATTGCAATGTTTATCGTCGGGATTAAAAATAAGTAAACCAAATTTAAGGATTTTTCCTTAGAAACGGCACGTCAACTGGTTCAAGAGTATCCGTGGTACAATCTCCCTGCTACCGTCCACAAAGTTCTAATTCATGGTTCTGCTGTAATAGAGTATGCTTTCTTGACAATTGGGGAACTTTCTGAAGAAGCAGCTGAAGCCAATAACAAACACTTTAAGGCTTTTAGACCAGATCAAACGCGAAAAATGTCACGCTTCACTACAAACACAGATTTACTGAACAGACTCCTTCTTCATTGGGATCCCTTAATCACAGGCCTCAGAAAATAACCCTCCCCCCCAAAAAAAAAATCAGTCTTGTCAAAATCTGCATTAGAATTATTAGGTTTGTAGTTAATAGAAACATTTTAATTGCAATATCTTCTTGTACATATCTTAAACTATTGTCTGACACATGGTTCTTGATGATCGCGTTTGCGCGGGAATCACGGAAATTACGAGATTTGGCCATTAGCCTCTTCAGCAGGTCTCAAGTAATGTAGTATTGTGAATGTCTAGGAAAATTCTAGAGAAAAAATGTTAAAGTTGGAATTTTACCTTCAGCGTAGAGGCGATGGATGCAGCGGCGAATAAGGCATCGGTCAAAATCGTCTACATAAGTAACGGGGCTTGCTCGTGGCCGCTTCTTCCCCGGAGTCGATAAGCCTTTTTTCTCGCCATTTTGTGAGAAGACATAGATAGAGGCTATTCTCGCGTCAATCATGTGAAATCGCGAAAATTCGGTATCGTCAAGAACGATGTATCGGCCTATAATTCAGATACTTGTATATATTTTATGACATAATTTGGAAGACTCTTAATATAATTTTCATGTAATTGTAATTTGTTTTCTACACATATTATAATTTTTTTTGGTGATAACGGATATATTATTTCCGATATACAATGTAAAAAAAAAGCATTACAGAAAGGCTCCGACAAATGTCGAAGTCGCACATCATGCGAAATAATATAATATTGTTTAAATGCTTATTTATTGTTTTAATTGCTGTTATTTGCATAATTAAGTGATTTTTATTATGTAATTTGAGTTTCATTGTGTTTCTAATAAGCCATAAAGCAGTTCCTATTGAAAAAAGTAACCACACTTAGACAATTCGTAGTTATGACCGCCTTAGTACTGCGGCGGAACCACTGTGCATGTGTGTGATTTACACGCTGAAATTTAGAGACTATGGAGGCTTATACATAGGAAGTTCCAGCAGATCTTTGAAGGAAAGTTTAAGGGACCTTATAAGAGCTTATGAAAACAATAGAGTAGAACTGTCAGACTGGGCAGATCACACTATAAAGTTGGCCCATAACCCAGACCCAATTATTAATATAATTTATCTATCTCAAGATGAATCCGAAAGATTCAATTTGGAATCTGGTTTTATTAATTTGGCAAACTGTTTTAGGAAAATTAAATCTTTAAAAAGGAATCCTATTTCATTCGGATTTTTTGAGAAAATTGTCAAAAATAATAAAGTTTTGAAACAAAAATTGAAATTGTTATAATTGTTTGTAATTGAAAAATAAGTAAAATTGTTATAAGTGTAAAAGTTTTTATTGATAAGGGAGGATTGTATGTGTTTTAACAGAATTGCTCGTTCAAGAAAGATTTGTAATGAGTGTTTTCATGATTGTTAATATTTGAATTCTGTTTTATTAAAGTGGAGAGGAAAACCTAGGGTTTTTCTCTACTTTTACTGTAATTTTCCTGAAGAAAACTTCCCCTCAGGAAGTTGAAATATCGATTAAAGAAGTTTGATAAGAAGAAGGAGTTATTGTAAGTTTTTAGTTGAATATCTAGTTAATGTTTTTTTTAAATCTTTTCTTTTTTTTTATTTTAAACTATTTTTGGGCCATAAACGAAAAGCCTAAGTTTCATTTCAAATTATTATATCCAGTAACATAGTAAATTTTTTTTTATTTTCTGAAAAAAATTAATAAAATCCACATTGTTTACTTGAATTGTCTATCCTATTAATCTCAATCACATGAAACCACGGGCTAAGTAATGGACTGCTAAAAGAATTATTAATTGTTCTTTTTAGAATCTCTGATTTCTCGACAAAGATCCCGTTTAAAAGATTTCAAGTGCGAAAGTTACTTTTTTCAATTAAAGTAAATACCAAGTTTAAAGAAGCAACATCCAATAGTTCAAAAGATATTCAATAAGTTTTCTTTTAGAAGACAGCATTTAATTTTCTCACTGTCGTTTGATCTAATAGTTTACTCGTTACGACGCTCAGAGATCATCTTTAGTAGATCTTTAAGTTTCTATTTCAGTTTTAAGGTTATAGCGCTTTTGATTTGATTTTGTGTGTCCACATTTGTTCGAACTTTAATGAAATTTTGAAGAAGTTCCAAAATCTTTAAGCTTCAAAATCTTTATGCTTCAAACTGTTAATACAATACGATACCGTACGTTCCAGTTCTTAAAAGATTTAAAATTAATTTAATTAGGATTATGGTATTTGTGATTTTATGAAGAGAATATAAGTTTCATTTTATTTTATTTATTTATTTATTTATTTATTTATTTATTTATTTATTTATTTACTTTTTAATTTTCATATTTCAAATACATGTGACTCTGATTTGAATGTAATAAAAAAAGTTAAACATCAAAGGAATAGTGTTTTAAATGAAATTTTTAATTTTCCTTCTCTTTACAATTTTATTATTTTTTTTTTTCATTGAATTAGAATTTATATTTTTACCTCCACATTTTAGTTCAGGAGTTTTTTCTAACTGAAAGCGCGCTGCTGTGGCTCAGACTGGTTAAACGGAAAGGAAAAAAAAAGGAGGAAGCACACCTTCTGTCTGAAAACACGTGCTGTGACGTCATGCCATCCACAGGCGATTGCCCAGGAAATAAAGAGCTGTTGTATATCGACCCAAGCTGGATTGCATGTGAATGTAATGAATAGGTCTGAACGCCCGTAGTGACGAACGTATGCAATTACATCATGAGCATACTCATGCATATGATGTGGACTGCCTGTATATGAAGATGGCAAAATCTTTAGTGTTCCAACATTAGTTGTATTACCGTCATTTACAACTGCATCTCGCAAATGAACGTATTCTTCAGAGCGAAGCTTGGTCTGATTCAAACGGATGAATATAAAAACGTTCTGTTTTGATTTTTGCATCCATATCTACGATGTATTCGTTCCTCTAGCGCGAATGCACGATGCGATACGATCGGGCATTGAGTCATACAAGTTCTGTATGATGTCTTGAGACATTTCGTTCCATATTTGCTGTAACCTTGCTTCTAGTTCGTTCAAACTCGTGGGATGCCCAACTCGTCGTCCCAAATGATCCCAGATATGCTCGATTGGAGACAAATCTGGGGATCGGGCAGGCCAAGGAAGGGTAGTAACAGTGCGGAGACAGTCTTGTGACACCCTTACCGTATGAGGCCGAGCATTGTCTTGTTGAAAAATGGCTCCTGGGAGCCGTTGCATGAGTGGCAACACATGTGGTTGCAGGATTTCATGAACATACCGCTGGGCTGTCATGGTGCCACGGAACAATACTAGGGGTGACCGTGTATTGTAGGCAATGGCACCCCATACTATCACACCATCTGTGGGAGCGGTGTGTCGCTGTACCAGCAAAGGCAGGATTGAAGCGTTCACCACGGGCTCTCCACACACGAACACGATTGTCATCACTGCCGAGATTGAATCTGGATTCGTCACTAAACTCGACCTGGTTCCATTCCGCTGCAGTCCAGTTTCCTCGTGCGCGGCAAAACTCCAAACGGAGGCGTCGATGGGTGAGCGTCAAGGGCAGCACACGTAATGGGCGCCGCGATACCAACTGTCCTTCAGCCAGGCACCTTCGTATGGTTCGAGAAGGCACAGCGGCCCCTAGTGAAGGTGCTACCTGTGCCTGGATGGCGGCCGATGCAGCAGTTGGCTGTACGCGTGCATTTCTGACTATGTGGCGGTCTTCTCGACGACTGGTCTGTCGAGGGCGTCCTGAGCCTGGTCTTCGTGTACATGACATCTCTCGGGTCCACTGGTCCCAACACCTCCTCACAACACAATCAGAGCGGCCTAATTGACGAGCTACTCGCCTAGCTGACCACCCAGCTTCCATCATTCCATCATTCTCCCCCTCTCAAACTGCGACAACTGCGTATACTGTCTTCGAACACGGCGTAATGGCATGTCTACCTCAGCTCTTCCTTTGTAAATGATTCAGCACACTCAAAGAAGCTTTGGTTACCTGTTTTATACTCCACAGAGTAAGATGTTCAACGCCCTCTACCGGCTATACGTAATGCGCAATCACGCTGCATTTCTAATCATTTGCATATCTCCCCGACATGTACCTTCATTGCAAGTTTCGTTACGATCCCGCAATTATTTCTTGGTGCGCTAATTTTTTTGTCCATGAGTGTATATTGAGTTCTTCTCTACCTATATTGAATTTAAGACCTTTTTGGTTAAGCACTTTTTGATCAATATTAAACCTTTCGTTAGAAATCATGTCTTGCTGATTATTAGGTGTCCATTTGTTGATACTGAGCTTGGCTAGTTTAAGGCAGTGCTTCTGTTTCATTCTATGAAAAACCTTAATGTCATGATTTGCCGCTGTCATAATAATAATAGTATAAACTTTATCGTTGAATCTTTGGTAAATCTTTTCTGCTACACTACGAATTTTGTTAGCAATCCATTAATTTTATTTTTGGCTTGATGGATTCTTTCTTCAATCATCAAAGTCTTTAAAATTACATAGAGTTGATGGGTAATAAATGTACTCGCCTAATTATGAGAAGTGCGATCCACAGCACAAAACACTATTATTCATTTAGTGCTGTGCTAGTGGTAAACAATATGGTTGCTCCTTCATCACGTGATCATTAGCTAATGTCAAAAGCTGTTCTATGTTTAGATTTTCAGAGAATTAACATTTCCCTACAGAGTTGATGCTGAATTCAACTTTGACACATTGTAAAAAATATTTACAACCACAAAAAATATAATGATGTGATTGATTAATATGTATTTTTATTCCTGTCATTAGATACAATGTAAGTTATTAAGATATTAAGCTTTATTTTATAAGATAAATAATCATCTGTTCAAGAAAACATGTTCAGTTCATGACATGGAGTTGACTTTTGGGATAGTTTGGATTCAGTTGTAAAAAGATTAAATATTCGATTTATATATTTTTCATGCACCTTACAGTAAAAATTACATAATACATATAAAAATATAAATATAAAAGAAATTTAATTTTTAAAAGGATTTGTTGGAAAATAACATAAAGTATCCTTTTGTGAGAATGACCCAAATACAAGTTGCTACGAAATCTAAAGCTATTCCTAAATGAATGCTGGCTTAGACAAACGCTTTCTTCTATAAAATTGGAGACCATCATCATTTTTTTCGTAGGCTTACACAGCATTTTTGAATGGAAAAGATTATAATGGTGCTACAGAAAAAAAAATAAATACAACGTCACGTCTTTTCCCAGATGGGGAGACAATGAACATCCCAATCAAAAAGACAGATCCAAAATCGTAGTTTTGTTCATTTTTGGATGCAATGGGGGAGGAAGTTTTAATCCTGAAATTCGCAAATGTTTATGTTCCTATCTATCAGATCTGAAATGAGTAAGTACTTACATAATTGAAGCATCCAATTGCCTTCCTCCTCAAAATCTATAAATCTACGAACACCCCCGGCAAGGCCATTCCATGTTCACAGCGGCTACTCACTGAAACACATCAACACTTTCTCAGCGAAACTGAAGGAAAAGGAATAGGTGAGATGTTATTTGTGTTTTTTTCAATCAGCTTATATTACTTTTAGTGGAGTTTCAATCAAAGAGAAGCAAATCAGCCAGTTTAAATATGAGTGTTTGTATGTATATGATTCCTCTCCTCCCCTTTTTAAACTTCTAATTGCATGTTCTTAAAAATTGAAATTCATATGTGAGGACTGTGACGATATAATTTTTATATTCGTAATCTTTTGCAAATGGATCCGTCTTGAAAAATGAGTCGAAGAAAGCCACTGAAATTGCCACTGAAAATTTCTGAAATCTAAACAGTACATTTGTATCCTTTTTCTGTTAATATCTAGTAACCTTAAATAAGGAATATTAAATCCTTTAAACTAATCCATTGGAGTATTTTTTTGATACGATTAAAATTAATCCGGTTTAGCCAGCTGCATATTTTTATTTTTTTTTTTCAGGTTAAGGAAAATTTGTATTGATGCATTAGTGAATAGCATCAATACAAAATAAATATAGGTTTTTAGTTTTTTATTTTGTCGTTTCAAGACAAAAAAAAAATTAAAAAAAAATTGATAAGATATTGAATTCTTGCAAAATATGATTGCTTAAAAATAGTTCCAATATCAATTTACAAATTGGAAAATTTCTTATTCTTTTTTTTTTTCTTTTTTTTTTTAAATGATGTTGAACAGTTTTTCTTTTCAAAGAAGAAAAATGAACTTATAAATGCATTTTAAAAATATGAAATCTAATTCAATGGAAAAAAAAGGAAATAATATTATAAAGAAATGAAAATAAAAATTTTTCTTTAAAATCTTATTCGTTTATAGCTTTTTTTTAATTATAATTATATTTAGTTGAAATAGCAAAGTTTTTAATAATCTTTTATTTTTTGAAAAATAAAACTTAGGACAAAAGCAATGTAGGAAAAAAACACTGAGATATTTATAAAATTAAAAAATATTAAAATGTGAAAATTAATGAAGGGTTAAGTTTTTGTTGTTTCACCATTTAAAAAAGAAAATTTTAAATAAGGGGCCGTTCAAATATTACTTAAGTACATTTCTAGTATTTTAGATCCCCCCCTTGTATTTATGTATGATTCGCCAAATTATTAACTACAAATACCACTGAATAATAAGTTAAAAAAGTCAGAATTATAACGAAGTGCATGTCTGTCTTATGTAAGCTTTGCTGTGATCCCACCTCCCCCTTGTAAGCAAAAATAAACAAAGATTGAAACCCCCACCCCCCTGAATGCTTACGTAATACTTGAACAGCCCCTAACTTAAGTTTAAAGTAAGTTGGATTTACGCTCTTTCGAATTGTTGTGTTTTTTTCCTCTGGTCTCAGCTGTTTATTGATTTAAAATTGATCCAATTAAATTCATTTTTGTAAGAACTGTAACAGTATCGTATTGTATGAATAGTTTGAAGCTTGAAGATTTTGGCAATGTGTTCTCAATTTTAAACGTTAACACAAAATCATGCAGAAACCGCCTTAACCACAAAACTGAAATTGAAACTCTTTATTCTTCTGAAGATGATCTCTGAGCGTCGTCACGAATAAACATAAACTATGATGAGGCGACAGAGAAAACTAAATGCTATCTTTCAAACAAAATTTATCGAATAGATTTTGTAGTACTGGGTGTTTCTTCTTGAAATTTGTTTTTTTTTTTAATAAACTACAGATGATCTTTAAAATCTTTTCCAAGGTGGATTCTTTCAAGAAATTAATAGTGATTGTTAAAATATTGGGTTTAATCCTTTTAGATAATCCGTTAATCAGCGCATTACTCAAAATCATTAAGACTAATCGGCTTTAGACAATTTTAGTTAACAATGGGGATTTATTAATTTTTTTCAAAAATTTAAAAATATTTACTGTTTTACTGGATATAATACTTGGAAATGGAACTTGGTCTTTTCGTTTGTATCTTTTTCACAACTTTAAAAAAGAAAAAAGAAAAAAAAAAAAAATAAGAACAAATAAAATAAAGAAAAAGAAAAACTACTTATTAAAAAGTTACCCATTTGCTGAAGATATCGCAAAATATCAAACATGTAAAGCCAATGTACATGCTTGTGGATGTAAATGTCCTATAATTTCCTTCAATTATATTTCTTTATATCATTAACTAAATTTATTTATTTATTTATTTATTTATTTATTTATTTATTTATTTATTTATTTAATTCTTTGATTGTTTTCAGACATGTACTTCAACATCATTCTACTGTTGGTGTTTAGTTTTGTTTTGAATATTGAATGTAATGAAAAACCAAAAGTTTTAGTGAAACAAGGAGAAATGGAAGGAACGGAATTGACTTCAATTAATGGAACTAAATTCTTTGCCTTCAGAGGAATTCCTTATGCAAAACCACCTGTGGGTCCGTTAAGATTCAAGGTATTCCACTTTAACTAACTTAATTTTAAATAGTATTAATTATAATATACTTTTAACCTATGTTATAGCAAAATGAGTCATCAAATAAGTCAGTCTGTATTTCTGTAATAACAAGCTTTTGAACAGCTAGATGGATCTTCCTGAAATGTAGCTTGCACATTTAAGGGCAAGACACGACCTGACTTTTATTATGTTATTAATTTTCGTGTGGACCCTTGTCGATTAAACATAGCGATAATGTTTAAACAAAATTCCCCTAAACAAGCATTAGGATTGAAGTAATCGATTTCTATTAACATCTTAAGCAAAATAATTTGCTTATTAATCCTATTAATATCTGAGCGAATATCTTTAATATAGGTTAAAGTAATTGGATTAGTTGAATTTTTTGGAAGCCAACCTTCTGCTGTTGAAATGGAAGGCTGTTTTACGCAAAATTCGAATTTTGTCACAATTACTGAACAGGAATTCATGGAAGATTAAGACTATCGTTAAATAAACATGGTCATTATTTTTCCCATTTAAAGTTTCATTTGACAAAAATAAGATCAATTGCCGGGAGAATTTTAGATAATTTATCAGGAAATGTTTGTTAGTTTTAATAAACTCTTCGATTTCTGCATCGCCGATGCCACAAGGAGGTTCTTCAATCTTACTTCGCTTCAACTTAACTGAGTCATTTTGAATTTACTAAAAATTTTAAATCTAATGATCCTTTAAGCATCAACATAATCAACACAAATAAATGTAATAAATACATAATACATTTATTGAAAACGCAAATTTTCGAAGAGAAATTCGTCTCCTCCTCTTCATGCCAACATGAGTAAGTAACGAAAAAAGAATTTTAACAACAAACTAAGGAAGATTACGTGGAAACTACATAACATATATTACAACAACAAATTAGAATAATCTGATAGTAACGCAAAGATTCAACAATCAAAAACATCAAATTTAACCTTATTATTACAACGTGAACAATTTTTATCAATCATCTCCTTAGCCATTGCTACTATACGTTTATTCACTTGTACTCCCTCATTCCTGTTTAAATTTCTACTTTTTGTGTTTCTATTGTATATACTTTCTATTATTTCTCTTATTTTATGGTCTTTTTCTACACATAAATTTTAATTTCATTATTCATACAGTGTGTTTTTGAACACAATGTTCTGCCACCTACGATTTGCCTATTAATTTATCACTTATGCAGTTCTCGTGTTCAAGCACCCTTTCCTTATTGTCCTTATGCTTTCTCCAAGATAGAACATCCTGCAGTTCATACATTCCTGCAGTTCATACATATACAATCCCCATTTCATGCTTTTTGTCATACATGTTTAATTTATTACAAACAATATTTTTTATTTTATTATTATATCCAAACCCAATATTAAAATTCTTATAAATTTTCTTGATTTGTATACTATTTTTATTGAGATATGGTAGAAAAATCTCTTTTCATTGTATACAGTTAATTCCTTTATTTTAAAATTATTATACTTTCGGATGGCCTTATTTATGAAATTATCATTGTAACCATTACTTCTGAAAATAACTTTCATTATTCAATTCCTCTCAAAAAATCTTTCTCTGTACTTCTAGGTCTGTCAATTCTTTGTAGGTAGTTATCAATAATGTTTCTTTTCACTCCCATATCATGCCCTGAATGAAAATTAAGTAAATGATTACTTTTATATTCCTTTCTATAATGCTTTAATACCAATTTATTTTCTTTATTAATTAGACATAAATCCAAGAAGTTTAATTTGTTATCCTATTCTTTCTCCATTTTAAATTTAATCTTATTGTTTCTTTTGTTTGTTTCCTGAAAAAAAATATCAAACTGCCTTACAGTGCCAAGCCAAGAAAGACCAAGATATCACCAAGATATCATCTGCATATCTACAGTATGCTAAATTAGATTTACATTCTTTCAAAAATTGACAGTCAAAGTGATTCATATACATATTGCATAACAACCCTGACAAGGGAGATCCCATTGGGAACCCTTTTATTTGTTGGAAAATTTTATTTCTGTGTTGGAAATAAGTGTTCTGAGTAATTAGTTCTACCAATTCCATTAATTCAGAATTGTTTAACTTATATTTTAACAAAATTTCCCTGTTTTTAAAAGCCAAATCTTCTAGAATCATTAAAGTATCTTCAATCGGTATATTAGTATACATGTTTTCAATGTCAAGAGAGAATAGATGTAATTTTCTCTTGTTGTTATATAGATGTTCAATTTTTTTAACCAAATCCTTTGTATTTTTGATTATAATTTTTTCTTTAGGAAGTTTGAAATTTTTTATAATACCATTGACGAACCTAGCCAAGTTTTGGACGGGGCCTCCATACGCGTTTATTACCGGACGCATAGGATTATTGTCTTTGTGGGTCTTTATTCTGCCTTCAAGCGTCGGAGTTCTGCATGTGTCTTTCATAATCTCTTGTTTTTGCTTGAAATCTATAGAACCATTGTCACTTACATTTTTAACTACTTTCTTCACTTTATTGTACAATTTATATGAAGGATCCTCATCCAATTCAACATAATGTTCTTTGTCACTCACTAATTCATCCAATTTAGATAGATAATCCTCTCTGTCCATTATTACTAGATGATTACTCTTATCTGATTTTGATATGTATATATTTTTGTCTTTCCCTATGTTTCTTAGAATTTCATTCTCTTCCTTATTTATATTGAAAATAGGATTTTTACATTCCTTTTTAAATTTATCAATTTCTTCAATGAATTTTTGTTTTTCTTGACTTCCCAAAGATTCAGAGATTATATTTAATTTAGCTAAAGTCTTTAAAGTCTGGATTCTCTTCTTTTTCAACTACAAATTCTAACCCTTTATTCAAAAGGTCTATTTCCTTCTTACTAAATTTTCTTTTACTGAGGTTTACGACAAAATCCGAGTGTCCTTTATACATTTTAGATCTAATTTTCTTTACCTTTCTTTCTCTTGCTTTGCGTTTGTGACCAATATATTTCCTATGGTTCCAAAACATAATAAGAGTGTTGTCGTCATATTTTAGTCTTCTTTTCGATGTCATGTTTATTCTTTCATCTTTCTCTCTTTAATTTTTTTTTCCCATTAAGTTGATTCCATTAATTTTCTTTCAGCTTCCTTCTTTATTGTATCTGTGTTCGGAGTTGTAATTAGTACTGGGTTACAAATTTGAAGAGGACTATGTGTTATTCCTTCTAGAATACAATTTTTTTAGAAAATTCTCGTGCTCTTCCCAATTGGCTAGTTTCGTCACTTTGCTTTGATGGTTGATAATCAACTTATAAGCGTTTACACCATACTTCTTAATTTCCTCTCTTTTAGAAGTTTTAATATTAAGCATCAACATAATCAATACAAATAAATGTAGTAAATACATAATACATTTATTCTATCTATCTTATTTTATTCTATTTGTAGGATGTTCTATCTTGGAGAAAGCATAAGGACATAAAGGAAAGGGTGCTTGAGTAAGAGAACTGCATAAATAATAAATTAATAGGCAAATCGGAGGTGGCAGAACATTGTGTTCAAAAAACACACTGTATGAATAATGAAATCAAAATTTTATGTGTAGAAAAAGACCATAAAACAAGAAAAATAATAGAAAGTATATACATTAGAAACACAAAAAGTAGAAATTTAAACAGGAATGAGGGAGTACAAGTGAATG
>JAFIDM010004315.1:72966327-72999567 GCA_023159025.1 Thereuonema tuberculata
TCATTTTCTGTTATTATTACAATCATGGTGAATAATAGATGCAAGAAATCGGTTGATACATTTGTTTTTTTGTAATTGTTACAATTTGCTTTATACCATCATGATTATTTGTTTATGTAATTATTCGATCATGTTTTGAAAGAGAAAGGGAGATGTTTCTCTTTTCTCTTTATTTTCCTGTAATAAGTTTTATCCTGAAGAAGACCCGTCATTGGGCTGAAATATAGATATGATGTTTTCTAAGATGAAGGAGTGATTTTATTTCTGTACTTTATATTTTTCAGAAGATTATAATATTATCGTGAAGATGAGATAAGACAATAGCTCTCTTTGACCATTAGGTTTCATGATCTTTAATGACTCTTTTAACCTTAAACTGTAAGCAATTTTCAAAAATCAGGCTATACAATATATTATACAATAAAACAATATATTTGAAACGGAGATTAAAAAAAAAAAAAAAGATTTTAAAAATTGAACCCCCTAAATCTTAAACGGGGGATATTCCAAGAAGATGAAAACATAATGTTAATATGTACTAGTTTCCCTATATAATTTTCATTAATTTAAAAAATATGTATAAATAACAATATCTCAAGAGAATAATTCTTGGATCAATAGTTAACATAATTTGCACTATATGAAGATTCAGTTACCATTTGAGGAATGGATGTTCCGCAGTATTTCAGAATGTACATAATTGTTTCAGAATATATGGAAGTCATTGGAAATTGTAAATAAATTGTTTATTTTCGGATTACTAAATCTTAAATGTAATGGAGGTTTATTTTTCACTTATTTTCAGATATTTACCCGTGAGTTGCGAAATTGATCCAAAGGTCTTTGATTATGTCACTTATTACTTTATCATTTCCTTCAAGTTCTCGTTGATTATAAAAGGCAGCTGAAAACAAAAGACTCTCATCGTCACCATGAGAAACTCCTGAAACGAAACGTTATCATAAGTTAATAAAAAGAAGTTTATGAAAACACTGAAAGAAACTGACAAATAAGGATAATAGAAATAAAAAACATTCTCTAGGTTTTCCTCTCAATTATCTAACGCTTACTGGGGGCTGAGAAAGCAGTAATTGGGGGTGAATTTTGACAAATTTGGCAAGGTGGGGGAAACTGGAGAACTTAAATAATTGTCTCCATTTTTAACTGAAGAATAAACAAGCATCCTATCATTTACCATTAATAGAAATTGGTCTATCTGTTTTATCGAGGGATTTCGAACAAAATGAATTAATGTTATTTTTAAATTGCATCATAAATAAATACGTATCAAACTTTACCAAAATCCGACCAGCTGTTTTAAAGTGATTGAAGAGATAAAAACACACAAACAGAAGAAATGTGTAAAGACATTGTATTTTGTATTTTGTTTAAAGACTTTCAATTTCTTTAATGTAATATAAATTTCTCTTTTACTTAATTTAAGATTTTTCTTCTTTTGCACATTTTTATTAGAAAGCTACAACTTACTCATCGAATTTATCTAATTTTTTGCGTAATAACTGTAATAATTATCTTTTTATTATTATAATATTACATTGTAATAGTACAATATTTTCTATGGCTATTTTTATTAATTTTAAGAAAATACTTATTTCATCTCAAATAATTGCAAAAATTTTGGCTTTATTCTAAGAATTATTCTAAGAATTAAATAAGTTGGAAATCCTTTTATTTTTTATTTTTTTTAACTTAACATAGTAAGTAACATTTCTTCTTCATCTACAGAATAAAATTGAACTCTACAAGAACATTACAAGAGATTGGTAGATGATTTTAAAAAAGTTTCGATCTGAAACTCTGAACAAAATAAGATCTGAACAACCATTTACCTGTGATGTTTTCGTTTAAGTGCGATTTTAAATAGGTATTTTTTGGTTCGTGTTCATTTATATAAGCATAAACAGGAACGTTATTGTGAGCCAAGTAAAGCAGCGTTTGTTCCACACCAGCAGCAAACGTAGCATCAGATGAAGCCTACAAAGAAACAGACATATTATTGTTTAATCAAAAAGTTTTTATTTTCTTCTTGTAGAAAAACGCAATGATATTTGACTCTATTTGAAACAGTGAAGTTGACGTTGGATGCGTTGTGGCGACGGACACACGTCGAATTGAGAAACAATACTGTTGCTACAAACAACAGGGCTTTCGCATTGTTGACAGTGATTAATAAGAGTTATTACCACTGAAATCATTCTTGATCTGTAAAAATTTAATATTTACATTAAAATACCGTAAAAGTTCAGATTTGAATACCTAGTATTACAAAGTTCGGTGTCTAAAACGCCTTGCTCCTCATTTCAGTTAAGAACAGCGTCAAATACGAATTGAAATTCATTTCTTTGTATATATTAGTTTTGTAGGAACTTTTTTTTTCCAGAACTTATTTGAGTCATTCCACTATTGCCTGATTCCACTATTCCACAATTACTAAACCAAGCTTAACCTCAAGCTGCAAACTTCCACAATATATAAATTCGACAACAAGAAAACAAACAATCGAAGCACACGTTCGCTTATAGCTACAGAAAACTCATTCAAGGTAAAGACAGTGAAAGCTAAAGCTCTAGATTTTCCAGGAAATTGTGAAATCGAATGTTTTGCAAATTGAAGCTACGATAGGCGTAATTGATTCATGAAGAAAGCATTGTTATGATGGATGACTCGATCCTTCCTGCCGTTTAGGCGAAGGATTTCGGCGTACTCAGAATTTTGAAATGTTAGAGATTGCAATGATTATAGTCTCTCAAGCAGAAACAAACGTCGATCCATTCGTAGATGAGAGGGTTACAAACAAATCGATTAACTTTCCAACGAAAAAGAAAGGTCTTCGGTCAAGAATCCTAAATTTATTTCATTTTCGGATGCAATAAGGGAGGAGGGAGTGGGGGCATCCATTTTGACAATCCTTCCCACCCCAGCCAGTGGTCATTTATTTAATAAAATACCAAATAATAATGAAATCGATCGGGACGTTTTAACATAATAAAAACCGACAAATGGACAAATAGAACAGAACAATATACCAGTGGATCAGTGAGATTTCTTAGCCACAGTAGTAAGACCTTCGTTATCTTTAAGGATATCGCAAATATCTGTTAATCTTTTAGGAAAGAGTAGAAATAAGGCCGGTAAAATGAGAAGTGTTTTTATGCCGAAATAGAATATTTCTAAAAAGAGGTTATTCTCAATATTTTCTAAGATCACGTGGATCATATGTTGCTAAATATCGTGCTACATTTTAAGATTTTGTAAGATTTTGAAACTTAAATTTAATATATTTATCCTTTCTTGAATTAAAGATCAAAATTATTAGAATTAAAAGACAAAAACAAGATCTAGAGAGGATCATCACTTTTAAATTACAATTACAAGAAAAAAGTTCAGGAATGAAATAGCTCATAAAGTTTTTTGTCATAAAATAAGCTCTTCTATTAAGTTACTCCGTCAAAATAAATCAAGAGAATATCGTTGTTTTTAAATCCCCGACCCATTCAGAGACAAATGTTGTAGATCAGTATCATCCCTGATCTCCAGCATTTTGATAGTGATTAGAAATCTTTAATTCGTTACGAAAAATGATTTGTTTATTTTAATGAAAATGTTCAGATTTGCGTTGAAACTATTTTCACATTTTCAATTTTCATGATCCCTAAGATTTGTTGAACAATTATCGATTATCGCTTTTATAATTTATTGCGTTTATTGTTAAATTAAATAAAAGAAAAACATCAATCCTTAAATCTTCAAAAACATCTTTATAACTTGTCACGAGTTCTACTTAGGAAATACAGGAAGAGCGGTTGATGAACGGCTAAAAGAACATATTAGAGCTTTCCTGAATAACCAGTTGGGAATATCAGATTGGGTGGATCATGTGATAAAATTGTCGCATCATCCTGATCCTATAGTGGAGATTATTTACAATGCTAAAGATGAAGAAGAAAGATATATAGTGGAATCTGGACTTATTAATCTGGCTAATTGTATTAACAGTGATAGATCGTTAAAAATGAGTACGGTTTCATTTGTATTATTTATAAAAATTATAAACAGTAACAAAAACATTAGTTCAAAACTAAATTTAGCCTCAATTTAGCCTAATTGATATTGTAAAATGTCTTTACTTTGAAAATGAAATTTATTAGTAATATATTAGAAGTTTGTTATTTTATTCCAATATTTTACAAGAGGATTGTTTACTTTCTAAAAATGTGATTGCATTTACTTGATTACTTTCATTGTTAATTAATAATGATAAGAATTTATGTTTGAACGTTATTGCATTCTTTTATTTTGATTAATATGCTTCATTTATGTTTTTGAAATGTAAGAAAGATTTTTATTTTTCTGCTAAAGAAAATTCTCGTTGAGAGGATAGAAATATTGAGAAGTTATAAAAATGTTTTTGAAGATTTAATGATTGATGTTTTCCTTTTATTTCATTTCAGAATAGAAGATTTAAGATGCTTTTATTGGACAGATTTAAATTGGACTGTGCCAGAATGAAAAAAGAAACGAACAAAGAATTTAAGCCAATTTTCAACTCGAAGTCTGCTTATCCAGAAAGCAATTCAAAAACTATGTGTCCTAAAAATCATAATCCGTTTTCATAATCCTTCCAAATTAAAAATAGGCAAATCAAAAAAATGTAGAATTCCAAACCTTGGACAGCCTTTTATTTATTGATTTATTATTTATTTAATTATGAACTTAAAACATCGGGACATTTACGTTTGGTTTTCACTCCTTCAAAATAATATCCGAAATGTTTTGCCTAAATAATAAAGTGGATTTCCTTAAAAAAAAATTTCTAAATTTATTGATGGTCAACTTCAAACATTATCTTGATTACATACACCCAAAAAACAGAAGCATTTGTGTTTATTGATTAAAAAACATCATCAGAGAAGCAAATGAAAAGAAAACGGAAGTTGAGTGAGAATGCAAATGAGATGCAGAATCCATTTATCGGGATTGAGCAGGTTGTGACACATGGACTGGATTAACATTGGCAAGTCAAAAGTGAAATATGTATAGTGAAAAATGTATTGACTGTTCAGTAGGGTGTATGGTCACCTGAGACTGCTACAACACACTGACTGCAGCTGAGGAAGTGTTTTGGGAGGTGATTGCTGATTGGTAACATGTCTTCCTAGTGCATTCCAAGCATATTCGATCGGATTCAGAACTGGGAGGCATGAAGAACCTGAAGGCCAGTTCATGCGATACCAGTTTCCTCTAGCATGTTGCGAGATGCGCACTGTGGGGGCGTGCATTATCGTCCACAAACAGAAAATTTGCCAAAACTGCTCCAGCGTAGGGTATCACTATAGGCTGTAGAATTAATCCCGATATCTTACAGCATTCACAGTTCCATTTCTAACAACGTTAAGGTATGTACGACCTACAATGCTGATGTCTGCCCACACTATGATTCCACCACCACCAAAGGAATGTCTTTCTTGCACGAGACGTGGATTCTCAGTGGATTCACACCAGATCAGGGCACGAAGTTTGTCAGGCTCAATCTTGACTCGTCACTAAAGAGAACCGCGGACCTACTCTTTACGGGTCCAAGGAAGATGCATTTCAGCCCATCTTCTGTGGGTTCTGCGATGTTTATCAGTTAAAGGAATGTACACCATTGGTCGCCGGGTGTACAGTCTACTGTGACGGAATCGATTTCGCACAGTCTTAGTAAACACCCGTCCTCCAGTTGCAGCAAGAAACTGTCCCCGCAGCTCAGTCGCATTGCTTCGCCAGTTCCGTCGTGCTATTAAGTAGCGATCATCTCTTCCAGTGGTTGCCCTGTGCTGGTCTTCTTCGAACTGTGCCAGTCTCTCTGAAGCAATTCCAGAGTCTGCTAATCACACTTTCGGAGGTTTAAACCGCTGCTGTCATCTGTATTTGGACGCTCAAGACGCTCTGTGACTCTTCATTCTTCAGATTCTGATAAAACACGTTGCAGGGGCATTTTCTGGTGATGCTCAACGACTATACCACTTTTTTGTTGATTTAGGAAAGTGGAGATACCCCAACAGCGCCAGCCTCTTTATAGAGGGTTGGGACAAACATACAAATTAGCGTTTTACATCATATTTGCGTATTCAGACAACTTCTATTTTCGTATCATTTGCTTCTCTGATGATGTTCTTTAATAAATAAACTCAAATGCCTCTGAATTTTGGGAGTATTCATTTGGCGAAATCCCTAAATTTTGTGAGCAGTGTACTTTCATCTCCATTCTCACTGTAAACCTAAAAATTCATAATGCTGAAGCTCAATTCCCACTATGCTTAGCTGAGAATATATTTTATTTATTTATTTGTTCGTTTTATCTCATCTCTCTTTAACAATAATTCTAGAACAAAACAAAAATTATTGTTTGCACAGCTCCTACCCTTTCACAGTCAGCGATTTTGTTTTCTGTAATTGTTTAAGATATGTTGACTCTCAACTGAAGTTAATTTGATAGATACAGGTATTACTGTTAATTCACGTAGTAATGGTAGTTGTAAATAGTTTTAGCAATTACTTACAAAGATTTATTGAATATAGCAACATTCAGTAAAATTAAAACTAAGATTAAAAAAAGAACAAAACAAAAAATTTTTGTAATGCATTTAAGTAAATAAGGATTCTCGCACACCGAGCTACCATTTAGGGAATCTGAGACAGCTGTTTCAGCTTTATTCGGCTGCCTCAGTCAGATTTACCCGTAATGGTAGCTCAAAGTGCCAGACAAAGAAGATTCTCGGGGTGCGAGAATCCTTATTTACTTAAATGTATTACAAAAATTTTTTCCTTTGTCAATACTTGCAATGCACATTACGCTTTATTTTTACATTAAAAAAAAGGTTTAAGAATGAATATTTTTCCATCCATCTCTTAACATCAATCTTGGGCAAGACTCATGAGCCTGCTTAGAAGACGTGAAATGTAATGGATATCATTCTTATCGTTGTTTATTTTTGAGAGTCTCACTGCTAGAAGTGGACGTAAGATCCATTACCCGTTTCACGACTTCAATAGGTCAATCTAGATGATGAGTCCTCACAAGGACGAAACAATTGACCGAGATTCCATCGATCAATGAAAATGTTGATTCTTACCAGTTATCTTTTTTCATGATATGCAGATTATTTTATGCAGATTAAACTTCCCCATTATAGCTAACTATTTGCAATAAAGTTATTTGACACTTACTTCGGTTAAAACTGATAGAAAGGCTGGATCACTGGCATCTGTTAAATTACCATACAATTCAAGGGCCTTGGAAACATCCTTTTCATCAATTCCCCCATGTCTCATAAAAAGATTCGTCAGATACTTCTTTAATTCTTCTTCGTTTAATGATGTCATTTTTGGTAATTGAGCTGTAAAAAAGTCAATAACAGAAAATTATAATATAAAACCAATTTATCAAGTCCATTTAACCATTCTGATCTCTTTCTAAGATACTTTTAGTAATAAAATATTCAGAAGTGAATATTGTTCCTTTAATTTATTACAAACTCTGATTTCTTTAACCAACTGTTTTTTTTTTTTAGCCTAAAAATTATGTCTGTGTATGTGTATTCTCCTTCTTTTTTCCCTCAATCCAAAGGATGGCAGGTCGCACCCCTTGCCGCATTCTCATCCTCCTGCAGCGGGCAAATTCTACATGTAGTGTTATCTACCCTCTCAAATTTATGCGTTAAATTTAGCATTTAAAGATTTCCAATACAATTATCAAGACGGCAGAGACTGTGTTAAGCTGGAAGAATTTACTGAAAAATTTAACAGGATATCAGTTAAGATTTAAAGTCCCCATAACCGGTTAAAAATTGTTTAAATAAAAATTATGACTTAGCAGGCCCTCGTGTACATTATTAACATAGGAGTGCAGACACGCCCTTCCTGAGGATCTTTCCATCCCTCTGCCACAATGTGACAGAACCAATCAATACTCTAGAGCACATATTCCAATATTTCCCTATAGTACATAGATTGCAGAATGTTGCTTTTTCCACTGCGAAAAGTGGCAATGGAAGGGAATCACACTGCCACTCTGAAGACTAAGAAATTCTAAGATTTTTTTTTTTTTGAAAATCTATGCACTTAAAAATGATACCCTTTTTTAAGAAGAAATCTTTTTTTAACTTCAGCTAATGGCCCTCCTATCATGCCATTGACACAACCATGAGAGGTTACAGACCACTAAAGAGTGAGTCCGCAACGTTTCATTTTCACCATATAACAAACTTTTGTTTTTTCTGATCGAACCATGCAACTCATATATTTGAAGATATAATCGTGAAAGTAGTACATTCAATTCCGAATGATATAAGTGGAACCATGTATTTACCCCATATATTTAACAGGATATCATAATAAGTTTTTCTTACATTTTGGTCTAGCATCTAAACACCGCAAATAAATTACTTTTTAAAATTATTTTAAGTTGTTGCTGGATAATTAAAAATTGAATAAGAACATGAATTTTCAATGTAATTATAACTGCCTAAATTTTCCAATTTTTTTGAAAGGATGTGCTTAAAGATCAATTAAAATATTCTTCATTTTTTTTTTATTTGATTTTTATTAACAATTTGATGGATAGTTGGCAATCTTTCATATTTAAATCACCATTCATGATTTCCTATTAACAAAAACGATATAACTGAAATCTTTTGTGTAGTTTCGGCGAAGAAAGCAAAACGTCAAGTTGTGTCACGCCTTGACAACTCACTTTATAGTCAAGTACCTGTTATAAGTTACCATTGTTCTTGAATACAATAGGTTTTTGATTCATTTGTGTATATGCCGCCAACATTGTCTTCGCTCTGTAGCAAAAAATGATGAAGATCTACAAAGGAGTTTTGGGAGGAAAAAGCGGCGTTTCAACTGTCCATTCCAAGTCGCCCCACTCCGGTTGGAAGCTATATTGCACAGCATGATTTGTTTACAGTGTAATTACAGTTTTGTTTGATACAGAAAGGCTTAAGATAAAATATTAAAAAAAAAAATATATCTGCCTTTTCTATATCTTAAAAAAAAATATCTGCGAGTGCTGATATTAAATAATCTGATCATTTTATTATTTGACTAGCAGCAAACTCTGTCGGACGATAGGCATAAAAAATTCTGAAAAATCATTTTATTATCAACTATCAAATATAAAGAAAATGTAATCTAAATACTGCGCTAACTTGTGAACGAAGCTTCTACGGCAAAAATGGTTCTGAGTTTTCAAATCAGCGTAAACAACTGAGTAAGTACTCCAAATTTCATTAAAATGGATGCAGTGGTAAGGAAATTATTTGCTTTTGAACGTATGTTTTGTTAGAATTTCAGTAGTCGAGGTCAATTCCCAAGAATAAAATTTCATGGAAACAACATGGAATGACACAACGAACTAATATTTTCATCCAATTTGAGTACCCTTGATTCAATAGTATCATTAAGAACCTTTGGATCTATCTTAAAAGCTTAATTATTCGAGTTACAGACAGCTTATTGTGCCTTAATTCTCTGACAATTTGTAGATTTTTTAATTATCTTTCATCAAGTAATTTAATAGTAATGCATTGTTCCATTACAATATTAAATAATGTTTTCTATTGTCTGACAATTGATTTCTAAACCAACCAAACTCACCTTTGTATAATCTAAATACTGCGCTAACTTGTGAACATAGCTTCTACGGCAAAAATGGTTTTGAGTTTCCAAATCAGCGTAAACAACTGAGTAAGTATGCCAAATTTCATTAAAATGGGTGCAGTGGTAACGAACTTATTTGGTTTTGAGCATATGTTTTGTTAGAATTTCAGTTATTTAGGTCTAAAATTTCATGGAAACAACATGGAATGACAAAATGAACTAATATTTCATCCAATTTGAGTACCCTTGATTCAATAGTATCATTGAGAACCTTGGATCTATATTAATAGCTGAATTATATCGAGTTACAGACAGACAGAAGGACAGCCAGACAGACAGACGAAATCAGCAAATTATATAAGTTGGTTTATGAATAATTTGATGGATATCTGACTATTTAATATTTAAATTTTTCAGGAAAGTGTATTCTTATTAAATGTGTATTTAGTTTGATAGTGGAATAATCAAAATTTAATGAAATTGAATTATAAAATTTAACGTGGAAACATATTAATTTAAAACTTGAAAATCTAAAACAACAATTAAAAATTTCTAAAATGACTCGTTTCGGCCAGAGCTTATCATGGCCTTCCTCAGTAATGAAATTAATTAAAATAATTCTTACGTAGTACAAATAGTAATCCTTCACTGTCTGTGAAACCAATCACTGTAGGTACTCGATTTATTGAACCATAGCGAAATAGATTCATAGGAACATCATCGAAAAATTTAGGATCATCTTCTGATTCAAGGCTGGGAACAAATAGCAACGGGAAGATATCAAAATCCTATGAAAATAAAAAAAAAAAGCATCATATAAGCAAAGACAATTCAGTTCGAGAATAACCATACAAGTAATCACCCTTATACATACACAGGGTGTCACGTCACGCTGTTTGCCAGCGCGTTCGGGTGATTATTCCAAGAAAGAAAGATAATGCACACCCTGGGTCGATTCGGTTCAGTTCCAGACATATGACACTTCATTATACAAAGCCACAGAATTAAATCAAGCCAAAGAATGAAATCTATCTGATTACGATTTAATAATCTGCTGTTTTATTGATCTGAAATGAATTGTTTTGAAATCACTATATCTTTTATAAGTATTGTTCAGAGTGTTATCCTTGGTATTATAATGTGCTGTGAAGCGTGTATCCAGTGATTGCATCCATAGAACATCAGCATATATCATGGCAGATGCTGGTAATAGCCTATTTCATTTATTACCTGTAGTAACTGTTCTCGTGGTTCTAGCTTGCCATAATCGATCCATGAACATAAGCCGAATCGACCCATGTTGTATTTTATATTTTTTGCGTAGAATACCTATCCGCGTAAGGGGGATTCCAAAGCGAGGCTCAGGAGAGGAAGGACGCAGTTTTTTGAGCTCCGCTAATGTTTAGCAAAGTGACTGACTGTAATTGTGTGTAGGTGTACTCATTGTGTGAAAATTATTTGGACAAAGGTATGCGAAAGTTATAAGTGATAAGTAAAGAAGAAAATTACTTATAAGATAATGGAAGAATAAAATCATGAGAGGCGCAGACCAAGTAGAAGCGTTTAGGAAGGTGGAATAACTTGTTTGACCCGTAAGTACTCTAATTATATCTAAAATAGGGTCACAAACTGAAAACAGTAATAATTGAACTAATTCGGAACTGAACTTGAATTTATTTGATTAAAGAATACAGTGTATTTAGTAAGGTGGTCTTAAGTAATTGAAAGATGGAAGAGTTCATTAGTAGAAGGCCTCGTGCAGGTAGTTTGGGTAGTCTAAACTCCTCTAAATCTTGCATTAAAGATAGCAATGATTCAAGAAGCCAGTCGGATATATTTGCTACTAGAAGTAATATAAGTAGATCTCCGCCTGAGAAAAGACCAAAAAGAAATATTGAAGCGGAGAGTCAAATAGCAGCGTTAGAGTCAGAAGAGGCCATTAATAAGGAAGCAAGGGAAAGGGAAGAAAATGAGCTGTGTACTAATTTTCAAGAAAATATATTAAAAGTTCTTCAAGAATTGAAGAAAGATATACAGGTAGTCAAAAAATTGAAGAAAGATATAGAAGCAGTCAAAGAAGAAACAAAGCTCATTAAAATTATAAAAGAAGAAAATGAACTATTTAAAAGTAAAATGATATATCTCGAGCAACAGATATAGTCACTTAAGGAGGAAGAAACGAAGAAGACAGTAGAAAAAGAGAAACTGGAAAGAGAAATTAAAGATTTAAAAGAAAAGGTGATAGAAATGGAAAATAGGGGAAGAAGAAACAACGTAGTCTTCTATGGAATAAACGAAGAAAATGAGGAAACATGGGAACAATCGGAAGAAAAAATAAAAGAAATATGTAGAAAGCCACTAGGAGTGGAGGTCCAATCCATCGAAAGAGCACATCGATTAGGAAAGAGAAATACAAAGGACACTTTTAAGGTACGTCCGATTATTGTAAGATTCTCTGACTGGAAGGAAAAAGAAAAAATTATAAGAAATAGATCTAACCTTAAAGGTACGAAGATTTATTTGGATGAAGACTTCTCAGCAGAGACTAGAGCAATAAGGAAAAAGTTAATAGAAATCATGTTATAAAAGAGGAGAAAAGGAAACTCAGCGAAAATTATTTTTAATAAGCTAAAGGTAAATGATAAAATATGGTCGTATGAAGAATGGATGAGAAAAGCTAAATCAGACGAAAGGGGGAGAGTAAATGAAATAGTTGTGAAGAATAGTGAAGGAAAAGATTCAAAAAAAGAGAAATCATAATTAACCAAGGGGAAGAAGAAAGCTTAGAAGATTATCAACAGAGGTTTCAAAAATCTGAAAAATTGTCGCAAGCTATAATAGTGAAGGGGAAGAAAGCATTAGTAATTTACAATCACTGAATGGAAAAAAGAAAAAGGATTCCAATAAGGAAAAAGTTAAAAATAATGTTCCAACGATAGTAGCTTGGAATGTGAATGGTTTAATGAATAAGGATAATAGTGATCTAAGGAAAGTGTTAAATGACTTCGATGTAATAATTTTAATTGAAACATGGTTGTTAAAAGCTGAAAACATTGAAAATATTGGTTTAAGTAATAAATATGAATGGAGTTATAAATTAGCAGATAAACAAAGTAAATTTGGAAGACCAAGTGGGGGCATTAGTTTAGGAATAAATAAGAGCAAGAGTATTAAATTTGTGTCGCAAAAGATTTATGAGGATTGTATTATTGTAAATATTGTGAGTCGAATAGACCCCTATAAGTTTATTACAATTTATAATAAAGATATAAATAGATTATTAAATAAATTAAACGAAAACATTATGATGTAAATATAATTGTTGTAGGGGACATGAATGTGCGCATAGATAATTTAAATTGTAAATGTTTTAATTCTAATTTTGAGGAAGAATTATTATTTGAAGATAGAAACTCATTGGATAAGGTGTGTAATAAAGATGGAAAATTTCTTATGGAATGGGCAAGAGAAAATAATTTAGAAATTTTAAATGGAAACTATGAAAATAATAATATAGGAAATTGGACTTATATTGGTAATACAGGATGCTCAGTGATCGACCTATGCTTTGTTAATGAAAAATTCTTACAAAATAATATTTATTTTGAAGTAGGGGATTGTTGGATATCAGACCATCTGCCAATCTCAATAACAAATAGGATATGTAGAAAAAATATAGTTGAGAATGTAACAAAGAAATATACATGGGAAGTGAGTTTAATAGGGGAGAATATAAATAAATATAAACAGGTAATCTCAGAAAAATTAAACGATTTAAATTCTATTCTCGAAATAAATACATTTGATAAAAGCTTTACAAAATTATTAAAAGAGGGGGTACATAGTATGTATGTATGGCCGGTACGCACCGAAGTGCGCGCTTCGTATCCGAAGCCTCCGTGTTCTAGGGAGCGCTAGTGTTCCCAAGATGGCGAACCCCTAGCAGACTCCCTAGAATTTCAAGGGAAAGATACTGGGGTGGTTTCCCGTGGCCTTCCCCAGGACGCCATTAAGGAATGACGTCAGACCGAAGAGAAAGTGAAGAAGAGGCTGGACAACACAGGAAAGGAAATTGAAACAGCCATGCCACTGCCGGGATTCGAACCCAGGTACTTGCGCACTGGCCGCCACGGCTGGCCGCCGCCGAGACCGCACGACCACGCCAGCACGGCACATAGTATAAGAGAAAAGAAAGAAAATATAGAAGAAAAGGGATGGCGTGATAAAGAACTTAAAGATTTTTAAAAAAAGGTAAAAGAACAGTTAAAAAATTTTAAGAGTGAAAATACAATAGCGGAAAGAAAAAATATATAGCATTGTAAAAACAATTAAAAAAAATGTGCAAAGAGAAAAAAGAATTATGGGAGGAAAACATAAAAGAAAATTTTGATAGGATTAATACGGATAAGGAATTTTGGGACATGATTAAGAAATACAGAGGTTAATTAAGAAATTGTGACTATAAAAAAGAAATAGATTATGATGTATTGGAGGATCATTTTATCACATTATTGGAGGGGGTTCAAGTTTCGAAGACTGAGAAAAGTAATAAAATTGAAAAAGGGAAGGAAAAAGAAATTGAAAATAGGTTAGTGAAGATAGAAGAGTGAAGATAGAACTATTTAATGAAGAAGTCAATCTCACATAATTAATGTCAGTTTTGAAACGCTTGAAAAAGAATAAAGCTGTGGGCCCCGATGGAATAAAAAATGATTATATTAAGAATATGCCTACAGAAGGGATTAAAGTATTTTTGAGCTGGATGAATTGGATTTGGAAGGCCGAAAAAATCCCGGATAATTGGAGAAATGGAAAAATTATCCCTATTTATAAATCGGGAAATAAATGCGACCCAACTAACTATAGAGGAATTACTTTATTAAATACATATTTTAAGATATTTGGAGAAATTTTAAGAGGTAGAATAGAAAAATGGTTAGAAGAAAAAACTTTGATTGTAGAAAATCAAGCAGGATTTAGGAAAGGTTATTCGACAATAGACAATATGTTCGTTTTAAATACCTGTATAAATTCAAGGTTAATGGAAAAAAGAAAGAAATTGTATGCATTATTTGTAGACTTTAAAACGGCATTTGATTCCATAGATAGGACGATATTATTAAAATGTTTAGAAGAAATAGGAATAAAGGGTAAAGTTTTGAGAATAATTAGGAATATTTATGAAGAAACTATAGTTATAATTGGAAGAGGAACCGAAAAAATTAAATTTAATAAAGGTGTAAGACAGGGTTGTGGCCTAAGTCCCGTTTTATTTATAATTTTGATTAATAATCTAGAACTAAAATTAAGAGAAGAAGGGTGGGGTGGAACTAAGATAGGAAAAGAAAAAATTTATAGCTTATTGTATGCGCACGATTTGGTGTTAATGGCGGAATCAAAAGCAGAATTAGATAAGATGATTAAGATACTTAAGGAATTCACAAAAGTTAATAAACTAACAATAATTCACAAAAGTTAATAAACTAACAATAAACTTAAAGAAAATAAAAATTATTATTTTTAGGAGAGGAGGAAAAAGAGCGAAAAATGAAGAGTGGCACTGGGATAATGAAGAAATTTTAATTACAAATAGTTATCAATACTTAGGAAGATTTTTTACAACACAAAACAGTATAAATGAAAACGTGAAATATAGAAAAGAGAAAGGTGTTGCAGCGGCTTGGGAAGTAATTAAATTAATAAAAAGATCAAAATTAGAGGATTGGAGTAAAATTAGATTTTTATTTAAAACAATGATAAAAAGCATAGTAAGTTATGGAATGGAAATGGAATGGATGGTTAATTAGAGAAGAATTTGAATCGATATAAAAAATTTTTATGAAAGTTATTTGGACGATGGATAGAGATGTCCCGGGATATATTATTAATGCGGAATTAGGTCTGTTTCCTCTTCGGTCAGATTTGTTGAAAAGGTCATTTAAATACTTAGAAAGAATAATAAATTTAAATACAGCAAGACTATCGAGAATATGTTGGGAAGATATGGTTGAGAAAGCAAAAATTGCAAAATTAAATAATTGGACAAAAAAGATAAATGAAATATTTATTGAAGCTGGATGGGTTGTGGAATGGGATAGAGCGTTACAGGTCGATTACTGGGCATCCAATAAAGAAAAAGTTATAAAGAGAATTGGGGATATAACATTGCCAAAAATGTATAATAAAATACAAAATTCGACGTATAAAGAATATTACAAATTTTTAAATTGGCAAATAAATGGTTCTTACTACATCTGCACAAAAGTTAAAAATATATATATAAAAGAAGTATGTATTAAATTAAGAATAGGCTGCATATGGAGAAATAGTAAATACTGGAAAAAAATAGAAGATAAATATTGTAGGTTGGTTTGTAAAGTAATAGAAGGGTGGGAACATGTAATTTTCGACTGTGAGAAATTGACTGAAGAAAGAGAAATATTGGAAATTAAGGATGTAAAAGATAGAAGAGGTTGGTGGTATAACATATTGTCTGCTCAGTATGTAAATAAAAAGTTATGTAAATTTATAATAACATTTATCGAAAAAGGGAAAAAAAATGGAATTAATATAGAAATAATTGTAATTAACTTAATTGTAAGCTTATGTGTTTTAGTTTTTGACTGTTCATTGATATATTTGAAGAATTGTATAATATTATTTATTTCTAATACTCCTTTATTTAATTAATGAAATCATATATGTGAGTGGTATATATAGTTTTTGATATATATGAGTTTTTTGATATATATGAATGATACTTGTATTTTTGTGTATTTTTTTTTCTCTAATATTGTTATTATTATTATTATATTTTAATTAGTTATTGAGATAGGGAGGATTTATGTAAAAACAAATTTAATTTAAACTTATCTTGTAATATAATTAATTTACTAATAATTATGTAAATGGCTGAGATAACAAATATTCTTAAGCTTTGGAATCCATATTATAACTTGTAAAGGGTATAACCCCGAAGAAGTTAATAAATTTTACTTTTACCTATCCGCGTAAGGTAGTTTCGTAATGGAACACCCTGTAATTTCCCTCTCGTCATTTTTGTTTCGTGAACTGCAAATCACAAGTAAGAAAGAAACAAATTTTTGGAAGATTTCTTGGTTTTTTTATCTCCAACATAAAAAGATTATGTCTAATTAATTATAAACCAAAAGCTTCCAAATGTCAGGATATTTTTAATTGTATTGATTTTCAATCTACTGTCTATAGGAAGGTTGTCCCCAAACCAGTGAATCTTTGTGTTAGTGTGTGTGAAAGCAATCTATGTCCCCTCTCCTAATAACGTCTGAACCACTAGATGGATCTCCTTGAAAGTTGATATACGCATTTGAGGACAAAGGACGATGTAATATTTATACTTTAAATTTGTTCCAAGTGAATCCTTGTTCAGTAATTAAGAGGAGAAAAGTAACAAAACATTTGATTCTGAAAAATGATTTCAATTTGAAAGTTTTTATATCAAATAAAAAAATAAAAATAAATAAATTTCAGTGTACCTTGTATAACGAAGTAGCCTTTAAAATATCTTCAGGAGATTTCTGTCGAAGACATTCAATGAGATCTTGAGATGGTGCTTCTGGGCACTGAACGTCCTTCGCCAGTCTTTGAGCTGCTGTTCTTGGTTTCGCCTGAAAGGCCCAGCTACATAAAGCAGAACCACTCATAAGAATAGCACCATGGAAAAGTCCTAGAAGAGATAAACCACAGCTTTAAGATACTGCAATACAAATATCCATTAATTCAGGCAGCCTCCTATTTCTGTAGACTCTTACTGTTAAGTGGTTGACAATATTTTTTTATATGAATTTTAGTTTTCACTATTCCCTAAAAAAAAGTCAAACAATTATTGACGTTTTTAGCTTCTAAAAATGAGCACTGAATACTTCGATAACAACAGGAAGAAAAAGTTAGTTCGGACCATTCGCACTTAAGATAAAAATTTTCAGAATATCAACAAATTGATTAACCTTCAGTTAATGAAGATATAATGAGAAAAGGATTGTAGACACAAGAGCTTCTGTTGGTGATATACTATTATTGAAAAGTCCCTGTGAAATTTATTTCTATAAAGTCGAAGTTTTAAAGAGAAAAAAAAATGAAAGAAAAATTTTAATATTGCTTGAAAATAAATTTATTTTATTTCAATTAAAATAATGAGCAAAGCTCGGTGATACAAATTTTAAATATGCAAATTTTTGATGACGTGATGGAAACTTGACTTGTGACTGTTCAGTTGTCCAGGAGTCGAGAGTAATGCAGTTGAAGCTTGGAGCTCGAAGAAGACGGAGATCGTCCAATCGTCTTTGCTCCGAAAAACATGCGGGGAGACTCGAATTGTCTCTATAGGGAGAAGGCAGAAATGAATCCAATTTCCCTGAAGTAACGAAGACGGATAACTTGCGTCTACTACAACCGAAGTTGAATATAAGTATTATCTTCTTTAGATTATTATTCTGAATAATTCAACTGAATAGTGGAATCTTGTAAACGCTCCGAAGAAATTGAAGTAAACGCTCCGAAGGCTAATCGGGAATTTAATTATATGCGAAGGCTATTGCTTAAGACGAGTACATTAATTATTCGAGGGAAGAAGAAGTCCAAAGCGAGCGTTACGGGAAGACGAGAAATGGAAGTTAATGGAAAGGGACTTACCATTAAATTACTAATATTGTTCATTAAATTACTAATATTGTTGTAATAGAGTAGACGAAGTTTATTTCGCAGAAGTTAACCATAACGGAACTGAAATTATCGATACGAAGAATCGTAAGTAGGCTGAAGAATTAATTACAGTAGATTCGTAATAAAGCAGATGAAGAGGAAGTTAACGTTTCCGAAGATTAATTTGATATTCAATTCATTTGAATTCAGTTATCTGTTGCAGTAAACTCGAAGACTGTGATTGAGATTAATAGATATAGCTATTCAAGAACTATTAGTTTTTTTGAACGGACGAAGATAGAAGAACAATCGATTTGCTTTGTTAAGGAACGGGAAAATATTGAAGACCCGAAGACCACTTGAGTATATCGAAGAAGGCGTACGATTAAGAGATCCGAAGTTGACGGTCATTAAAAGGATTAATGAAGAATTCAGTTCGGATATAAGACTTTTCACTGATACGTATTCGTATTATTTCACATAAAGGTGAGAAGCGATCATCTTAGTTGAAATTGAAGTGCGGAACCATAGTGTAAAGGACCAGTGTGACGTCGAATAGTTCCAAACGAAATCCAAGTGCTTCGATAGTGAATTAGTTTGTTCCTATTAAGGTGTATGTATCAAGCAAGTGGAGAATCGTGTTCAAGTAGGTACTACTTTGAAGACAGCAACTGTAAGTTTTGTTTAAACTATTACTTTGCAAATGAAGAAAAGAATTAAAGTAATGACTCACGTAGTAATATTCTTTTGATGTTACAATTCTTAAGGTGATAGTTTGTGCATATCATTTAAAATTAGGGTGATTCATTATCCTAAGAATAGTATTACTTCCTATTCACATCGGTGAAAAACCATTTCTAGAAACTCTATATGAAATGTAATTAAGTAAAATTTGATTTGCATCGTATCCATTAAGACAAAGTAATTATTAATTATTAATTACGAAAGTTCTATTAGGACTTGAGTGAAAAGAAGGACTATTGAACATTTAATTTATTTAAGCATCATAATAATTTGTATAACTAAAGTATCGATGTTTAAACTAAATGTGAACTGATAGTAAAGTATTGTTGAAACTTAAAGTATACATAATCTTGATAATAGAAATGTATTGTTATAGATTATTGATTTAAGGAAGTAGTGATCACCTTCCCACATTGTATATTGTATAAATTTATGAATAAGTTATATTTTTCAGTTATTAAATTTTTTACAAAATTTTTTTAAAACACCTTGCTATACTCTTGCTTTGCGCTTTGCTACTCAAGTATGCGTTCTGGTTTAATCTCGCAACAGCTTCAAAAATAATAGTATATAATTACTACGCCATAACATGTCTCGAGGTTTCCTCGTCATCAGATGTACAAATTGAAATAAAAGATCCTAAAAAGGTACAAATCACAAATCTAAACAACAATAAGAATACTAACAATGTAAGGAATATCATTAACCAATTCTGGTTATTCATTGACTCAACAAAGTAACAAGATATCATTATTTTACATCATACTTTAAAGCATTTTGAATGGATATGTCCGTGTTATAAGATTTTTGTGTTTTAATTATTAATGACTCAAGAAATTTAAGGTAACAATCCCTCTATATTGCATAAATAATCGTTTTTTCTGTAAGTAAAGCGTGTCCCGTTTTTGGCAATGTTCAGCAGCGAGGTATTGTGAATTCTCTGCTCTTTCATGTTCCTTCATGCGCGTGAGAACCCGTCGCTTGGTTTCTCCTAAGTATACGCATGTGTCACTACCATTCTTGCATTTTATGCCATAAACCACCCCCATTTTTTCTAAATATCTTTCTGTGAGTATATTGCCTAATGTATTATTGGCTTTGTGTGCCGTTTCTATATTAAACTGATTCAAGATGGATTTAATTTTATATTTAACCTTTCTTCGAAAGGAATGGACATGTATTTGTCATTTTTTTGTCTTTCATGATATTATAAGTCATAAACCTTTCTGATTTTAATACCTTGGATAGGGTAAATTAGGGAGAGATGACACAATTCGAATTTTTCACGTAAAATATTAAAAACCTTATTTTTTTAAATGTTTGAAAGCTTTAAACTGTTGATTTATCCTTTGTTTTCATATTTACTTTATTTTTTTAAAGTTTTAATGCTGTTTCTTAATTTTAGAATTTTAAAAAATTCTTGAGTCATCTCTCCCAAACCTATGGGAGAGATGAAACGAATAGTAGGGGATAGATGGCCACATGGAATATGAATAAGAGACCTGTGTAAATCAAGTCTTCTCGTGTGTCATCTCTTCTTTTTAGGTGTGTCATCTCTCCCCAGGTGATGGGATAGATGACACACACACACACACACACACACACACACACCGCCATTTCCACAAATGGGACCCAAGACACAAGTGACCGATACATAACCTTGCTTACTCTTTTTACATGTTTACACAGTGAATTATAGCGAAAGATGCTTTAAAAAAGGGCTGCTAACTAAACAAATTTGCAAAGTCAACGAAAATTCGAGCACAAACCTGTCTATATCATTGGAAGAAAAACTCAATAAAATCTCATATATCAATTCAGAACACTGAAGCTCAGACTTGCCTCGGTTTTTGGTCATGAAATGCGCTGCAGTCTACTACAAACAAACTTATTAAATTACAAACAGCCATTTCTAAATTATACAAATATATAATATACACAAATACAAATATATTTCTACAAATATAAATATAAGATGTAAAAAATTTCATTTATTTTCTGTGAAGAAGGGAAAGTCCCCATGACAGAAACAGCATTACCCCTCTGAATAGCTAAACTAATCCTTTGTGTAAGGAAGACAGTAGATCTTGAATCGTCACTTTTCGAGGAAAGTAAACGACCGACATCCGAGACCAAATGTAACGCCTCCTCACAAAATGGTCCGGGTCTCAACCGCGAAAGGATCAAAACAAATAATTTTGGTCGATTACATTGGAATAATTAGAAATTTTATTGGTAGCAGATCTAGCTGTATTCTTAGAGAGAAAAATGTGAGAAGCAGCCAAAGAGTCAGAACAAGTCGCATCCCAAACCAGTGATCTGCCATTACGCCAAGGGATCAGTCATTCCATCCATTCTTTTAGAATCATTACGGCAGAGACCCGCGGGTTCCAAACGCGCAGGGAAATTGACAGAATTGAGGGCTATGCAGAGAATATCATTGATTTCCAATGTCATCAGTATCTTCCCAGTTGATTTTATACACGATAATCCACGTATAAAATATATAGAAATTTATTATTTTGATTTGTAGATCTCATAGTTAGACTGTCAGTTGACGGAGACGATGTTGCGAAGGACATTCCAGGCCTAAAGTTTGGGTTTAAACATAGGACGTTTCGAGTAGGAGTTTCTTACTGAGATTTTAGTCGGAGTGCTAATCATTTGGTGTATGGATGCCAGGAACCTTCGTGGATGCCAGCAATTTCCGCGTCAGTGCAGAATTTCAAATTAATGTTGCAAAGTCAATAGTCGTGGTACCAGGGGATCGAACGGGATGATTCGAAATTGAGTTTCAATCTTCAATGGTGAATTTCTACGAGTTGTACTACATCAAGATAGGACAGACATTTATATTTGAATACGTATCCAGGGTTAAAGCTAAACAACGTTCGGATCGTCAGTTAGAACGAAGTAGAACTTTTGGACATATACTGTAAAATACTAACATAAAAAAGATATACAAAATTCTAATTAATTAAACCCCTGTGCAGGCTACCGCTTTGACAAGGGGGGGTGAGGACGCCCCTTTTTTATTTTAAACATAATAATTGCTATTATACCTCTGTATTTTTTAAAATATCAGACCACTTCTCCATTTACCTTATTGATAAACATACATAAATTTACATTGCATTTCCTTTCATATAACAGCTTTACCATTTTCTCTTTTTCTGTAAGTTCCTTTTTGATTTTTACCCATTTATCTCTATTTTATCTCTTTCTATTTTAAAACTTTCACAATATAAAATAATATGTTCCAAAGTTAAGTCTCCTATATTACAAAATTTACAAATATTTTATTCTTTTTTATTATACACATTTAAATTATGAAAATTTCCACATCTTATTTTCAAACAACTTTTTTACCCACCATTTATCTGTTCCAATTAAGTAATATTTCATAATGTTATTTGAATAAATATCTTTACATCAAAATATTATAACTGGAAGCTACAATTTTATGCCTCAATTCTTCCCACTCGTTATATTCAACAGTCGTGGTACCAGGGGATCGAATGCGATGATTCGAAATTGAGCTTCAATCTTCGATGGTGAATTTCTACGAGTTGTACTAAATCAAGGTAGCTCAGACATTTATATTTGAATACGTATTAGAGTTAAAGATAAACGGCGTTCGGATCGTCAGTTAGAACGAAGTAGACCTTTTGGACAATATATATACTGTTATTGACATTTAAGTAAAATGTGTTTGGAAGTGTGACAGCAGATTGGGAGTGAAGACGCTAGAATTATTTTATTCTCGTTGTTTAAAGCAATTGATTTAAAGGTCTGGTACATCAATATAGAACTGGATTTGTTTTTAGCAAATGTGAACAATTGTCTAGCTTGGTATATTGAATGAATACAGATTAACTGTTCTGTGTAATTAGATATAAGATATTTGCACAATTTGTTGGTATGAAGTTAAGTAATTTAGGGTTTATATGAATTAACGTTCCAATAGGTTGACATTACAGTTAGTCGACCGTTATTCGTAATAGTATGAAATGCTAACGCAATTTTATCTTTCGTATTTATTGGCAAGATTGAAAGGTTGTTTTATTTAGATTACTGAAGTTAAAACTATTATTTCACTATATGTTTTGTTCAAACTTCTGGAATATGATTTTCCTAGCTAGTTATGTTTAGACATAACTTATGTTTGTACATATACAGCGTGAGTGTTTTGTACTATTAAATGAAGATTGTTACATAAAGTTTTCTATGCTGTTACATCGTTGAGCGGCATTTTAATTAATCGAGGCATTACTCTGACTTTACACATAAGCTATTGCGCCATAATAATGTAATGTATAATGGAAATTCGCAGCAATGATGAGAGATTATTTGTAAACTGACTGTTAATGAAACGTTTCTGCTTGTGAACCCATACTGAGCATTTTTGAACCCATACTTAGCAGGGCCAGTCCCAAGGAAATAGGTAGGTTTATTATTGGATCATTTCTTTTTACCATTGCAAATCCTCGAGATCTATATATGTTTGATTTGATGTCTAATATTATGTAACTTAGGTGAGCATCTGCTCACAGAAATGAGAAAGCAATATAACAAATATAAATATGTAAAGTTTTCATACTTTTTTAGTAGATCTTTCCTTCTAAAGCCTCTACTATTAAATATTCTAAACATCTCACCAAATTTAAATGTAAAAAAACTACATTGTTACAATCAAAGAACTAAATTGTTAAGCCATGTCGTATATTATTGTTAAATAAACAAAGATTGAAACTAAATGATATTATTTATATTTTCTCGAGGAATTTAATGTAATTTAGAGTATTGTTCTTCAAATTATTGTTATTTTAGGCTTGAGAAAGAAAAGACGTAATCTTTTCGAAAATTTGCTTTTAGTATTAAATGTAGTTTTTTTACATTTAAATTTGGTGAGATGTTTATAACAAATATAAAAATAAATAAATATGAACATATATATATATATATATATATATATATATATATACAGGGAAGTCCAAAATTTTTTTTTAGATTCCTGACATCTGGGGGTACAAGGAAATAAATACCCCATGTGTGCAATGGTTTTTTTGAGTAGTTTTCGAGTTATGAGTAGTTTTGCATATTTTGGGAATTTTCGTGGAACCACCGTCAAACAGATGTATGTTGCAAAATATGGAAAATGTTGTGACTGTTTTTGTCGTAGCATACTCCGCATAATGTATACTGTCACATAGAAAATACCCAGCATCCTACCAATAAGGGAAGGTTTACAAATTTCAATCCAAACTGAATAATGTAGGGTAGAGTGAGACAGAGTGCAAGTTTGAACATTAAAAAAAAAGTTAAAAACAACGTTCCATGACATTGAAGGAAGTGGAAAAACTTCGCGGAACCCTAAGCTTCCTAGATCATAAAAAAAATTGTGTTTAATAGGCATGTTGTAGCCTAAATCAGCCTTCAAATGTACAAAGGTGAAACTGTCCGAGGTGGTATTATTGGTACACGTGCCATCCACAAGATTATGAAGCAAGGAAATTGCTCAGTTACCAAAATAAACATTACCAAATGAACGTAGATTGAGGAAAGAATGAAAAAACGTATAATTTATGTTATGATATGATACCGTTATTATCGATAACGCATAATTATGGTGGGTAATTCAAGGAGCAGTATTCCTAAGTAAGAAAACAAATACAAATGTTAGACGGAACTGTATTTTACAATAAATGTTCGAAATGTCCCCCTCCCGCTTCAATATATAGTCGACAACGCCTTACAAAATTTTGTTGTAAACGTCGAAAAGCACCTGCATTTGCTCTGATTCGTATTTCGGCCTGTCGTAATTGTTCTCGCCGCTCTGCTTCGTTGTTGGTTTTGCGCGCATACACCATCTCTTTGTAATATCCCAGATGTCAGGAATCTAAAAAAAAATTTTTGGACGTCACCTTTTAAACCACCCTGTATATATATAAATACACTTGATTCATTTCCTAAAATTTATTTCTGTGAATATTAAATTTTAGTCAATGCTCAATTGAAAATAATTCTAAATAATTTACCTTTTGATGCAGATGAAACTAAATGATAAGAAACACTGGCAGCTCCTGCAGAATAACCAGCAATAGTAATTTGATCTGGATTTCCTCCAAATGAATGGATATTCTCTTTAATCCACTGTAGAGCTAATCGTTGATCCCAAAGACCATAGTTACCAGGAGAAGCATTATCTTCTGTGTTCAAAAATCCTTAAAAAAGTAAAAATGTAAAAAGAAAGTTTACTCGAATTCATTCGTTCATTTTATTTCCATTAGATTTTATCATAGTCCTGTTAGAAAGCATTTGAGTACATACATATTTCAGATATTACTGGTATGTTAAACATTTTTGAGAAAAGTAAAAAGAAAAAAAATGCCGATTATATATTAATTAACAAATTAGGATGAATTTTTTTTAATAAGGGAAGTTGACATAAACAGTTAACTAAGTATACAAGGTTATTGAATTTTTGGAAGTTATACATTTACAAAAATCTTTGATTAATGTTTAAAAATAGTAGATACAGTATCTATATATATGCAATTACATGTACACACGAACATAAGTATACATATATATATATATATATACGTACACAAAAAACATATACACATTTATTTATGAGACAATGTGATACATAATTTATAAGATTCTATAATGATGTATATACTATAAAAGTATATCTGTTTTTACAAGTAATATATATACATATAATCACATACACAAGTACTATACTATATTACTATATACACACGCATTATTCTCTTCCATATACAAGTAAGTGCGAAGAAGATCAATTGAAATAAAGATTATGGTTTAATTCTCTTCAAAGAAGATTAACTATATTAATACTTAAAATATTAAATAAATAAATTTTTAACATTTATTTCAGGTGTCGTGGAAGATGTTTAATAATATATTTAGAATTTTTGATTTACCTGTTTTTAATATTTATAATAAGTCATTTCTTTTTTTTTTTTTATTTCAGAAATTCTTTTGTCTTTTAAAAGTTTACAATCTGGTATACTATTATAAATTTCTTCTATTAGATAATAAGCATTTCTTTTCTAATAGCTACTAAAAATGTGTGGATAATCTAATTTGATTTTATTTTTGTTTCTGAGATGATAATTTTTCCTTCAGCAGTTATTGCAGTTTCGATTTCAGAATAATGTTTTATTAATAAATTACACAGACACTTTTGTTTTGGCGATAAGATTCCATGTCTGAACATTGGTTCTTTTCTGGTTTCTTTATTCTTAGTAATTCTTTTACAAAGCACTAATTTTATTATTTTATTTTGTAGTGTATTTATATTTTTTAATTCAGTATCTGTTGTATTAGTCCAAATATTAGGTGCATAACTAATTAGTGAGTCGAAGAATGCATGGTAAATCATCATTTTAATCTTTGTGAGTAAACTATCTTTGATGTGGAAGAATATATAAAAGAGAACATTAATTTTTTTGTGTAGGTTTTTGATATGATTTGACCATGTATAAGTTTTATTTATTGTTTATCCAAGGTACTGAAGTTCGTCCACTTGTTCGATTTTTTTGCATTTTTTGCAGTGTTCAGGATCTTCTAGCAAACATTTTAATGCATGATAAAAAATTACAGGCTTTTCTTTAGGAATTTTCTTTTTAGGATTAATGAGGAGGAGTTTCGTTTTATTTTCATTAATAATGAGTTTTTTATTGTAGGTTCATTTTTGAATGGATAGTTTTCTGTGCTAATTTGATATTATTATTCGCCATGTAGCCTATATAAGAATATCATCGGCATATACCTGTATGTGGCAGTTTTTTATAATTCCAAATAAATCATTGATATAAATAGTAAAAAGTGTTGGATCTAAATTGGATCCTTGTGGAACTCCTTTATTTGTTTTTTCTTTTTTGCTGTTAAAATTATTAATTTAAACATATATTTTTTATGTTTTCGAAGTAATGTTTTAGAATGTTTTAGAATAGTTTTCCTCTAATTCCGATTAGTAGTAATTTCTCAAATAGAAATTGAATATCAATGATATCAGAAGCTTTGTAAGATCAATGAAGAGCATTAGTACAAATTTGTTTTTATTTAGGTTGTAATTAATTTCATCATTTAGGTTTTCAAGTAGTTTGATGGTGCTATTGTTTGCCTTATGTACATATTGTTCTTTATGTATTATATTCTGTTTTTACAAGAAGGTTATCGTTTATGTAGATCAGATTGGAATCATTGTTATTTAATATATCTGTTTTTTATTTTGATATTTTTTCTTTCCATCCACTTTCTCTGAGACTGAATGTCTTAGAATGTTATGATGATGGGCTGTGGTTTGTTTACGTTTTTTGAGGGCATTCGATGGACAATTTCTGTTTTGCTTGAGCTTTCTTCAATTTGAAGATGTTTTTCCAGTTTTTTAGCTACTTCATGTAAGTTCTTCTCTTTGAACTCGTTGATTCCGTGAATCTCAAGGTTCTGGTTCCGTGAAAATTGTTCTATAGTTTCCAATCTGTTTTGTAGTTCACAGATTTTATTGTCTTTGTCAGCATTTTATTGTTGCAATTTTGTGATTGCTACTTTATTAGCATTGTTTTGCTCTTCTATTTTTTTTTGGTTTTTCCTTGATTTCATCGTAAGCATTGGAGAGAAATTCAATGAATGATTTCATCTCCCTCCAATCACTCCCAATTTCCTCAAGAATGTCTAATTTTTTAATCTTTGTTCAATTTTGTTAAGAAAGTCATCTTTTAGATCGGCTCCTGTGTTTTCTTGTGAGTTATTCCCCCTTTTTAAATTTTTCTACAAGCCGTGCCGGCGTGGCCGAGCGGTGTCGACGGCGGTCTGCCGTTGCGGCCAGTATGCCGGTACCCGGGTTCGAATCCCGGTCGTGGCATGGATGTTTTTTCTTCTTCTGTTTCTGTCCGTTCCTGCGGGTATCACTTTATGCTGCCTCCTATGCGTACCCTGGTCAACGATTCGTCGGTTAAAGGCATCATATCTCGCTCTTTGTTGTTGGCCTAAAGAAAGACGATCATTCTACGAGCCCGGGCATTTGTAAAAAAAAAAAAAAAAAAAAAAATTCTACAATTTGGACAGTTCAACTCAGTTTCTTTTATCTTCACTCATCCTCCTGTAAGTTTCTTTAACTGATGCACAGTTGAAGTGTAAATCGCTTCTACAGTTAGGGCAGAAACTCCTCCTCATTAATCCTAAAAAGAAAATTCCTAAAGAAAAGCCTGTAATTTTTTATCATTCATTAAAATGTTTGCTAAAAGATCCTGAACACTGCATAAAATGCACAGAAATCCAACATCCTCCACTTACCATGCCTTAATAACTCTTTGGATCTCTCGATAGATCTCCCTGAAACTTGGAACTCTTGTTTATGGACAACAGGCTATTTAACTTTTAAATGAATATTTGACATTTATTTCTTTGTGGCGCTTGTCAAGAAATCAACATGCAACAAATATTCCCGAATAAAATCATTAGAACTGAGAAGATGTCGACTAATAGATATTAATTCTCTGTACAATTCCATTGATCCACCTGCTTAGATGTGATGATAATTTCTTGAATTTATACAATTCATGTACATGTATTTCATTTCAGAAAATAGAAATCCTTAAATTTTTGCATAAAACAAATTAAAAAATAAACTTAAATTTCTCGTTTACATATTTTTCACGATTCGAATAAATACACTAAAACAAAATAAAACTTAAGAAGAATATTATAAGGAAAGTAGTCTTTCTTCTTGTTTTGTTATTAGGCAGAAATAATTAAGTAAAATATCACTTCTGTACCTGAGTTCATGGATACGAACAGAGGACACAAGGCTCATGCAACCTTTAGTCGAAGTGGAGATGGGACAGCCAATCTGCTTTTATTATGGGAAAGAATTAGACACCAAAAGTTAACATGAACTTACCGAGAGCGCTCAGACGGTAATTCATAGCAACGAAGACTATGTCCCTGTCCATGATACGATAAGGTCCTGTATAGTTTGACATCCCACTTCCAAAAAAAAATCCTCCGCTATGAATATAAACAAGGACAGGGAGTTTTATCGAATCATCACCTCCTGATGGAAGCTGTGGAATTAATAAAAATTTTAAATAATGAATTGTAATGAAACTAAGTCTTCAGATCCTTAAGTTTTATTTTTGTTTTTGTTTTTATGATAAAAGAACAATTGTTTTATAAAAAAAATAATTCTGAAATTTCCACTTCTAATCTACAGATGTCTCAAATCTTCCAGTAAATGTGTTGAACCACCCAGCAAACATCAACTGAATTAACAATCTTAATTTTTAAATCGAGTCCTCGAGAGTCCATTATTACTATTCAAACAAACTGTCTCTAGAAGACCGAAACCTTTTTATATACATCTGTACACTGAACATATTTTTAAGGCTAATAAATCGTTAAAATATACAAATTTCTGTTGAAGAAAGTACGGAATTTATTTATTTAATGAATTCAGAAATTAGATGAAATCGTAGTAACAACTCGTAGTAGCGACGATCGAAAATATCTACCTTTTGAAAATGCCAAATCTCCAATCTAAAAAATTAGCACTTAAGAAAGATGAAGAAAAAAGATTTTATTTTAAATTTTAATCATTATTTTTTCACTAATTTTATAAGAAATTTGTAAGAAATAGAAGCTTTTAATAATAATAAACAGTAATTGAAAAAATATTAAAAAAATATTAATAAATATAAAAGAATAACAAAAGATTTTTTAAAATTTTTATTCTTACTCTTGGTGTGTAGACATTCAGATATAAACAATCTTCTTCACCTTTGAAATGCAAATCATGGAAATCCAATTGTGCACAAACTGGACCGTCTGTCGAAGCATCTACAACACCTTCCCAAGCATTGGCTGCTTCAGGAAGCTAAAATTATAAAAGAAACAATAAAGCAAATAGGCTGCACAATCAAAATTGTATAGTTATAAATGTGTAGGTGTAAGCCTTATGATTTAGGAATATATAAAAATTTTATTTAATAGCAGCATCTTGTGGCGCAATAATATAATTAGAGATCAAATAAGTAGAAATACATTGAGAATAAACTTTACGTTTGGGAAGTAAAGGATCATTAGTGTTTACACCATACTTCTTAATTTCCTCTCTTTTAGAAGTTTTAATATTAAGCATCAACATAATCAACACAAATAAATGTAATAAATACATAATACATTTATTGAAAACGCAAATTTTCGAAGAGAAAATCGTCTCTTCTTCAAGCCAACATGAATAAGTAACAAAAAAAGAATTTTAACAACAAATTAAGGAAGATTATGTGAAAACTACATAACATATATTGTTGAATCAATCAACTTTACAACAAATTATAATAATCTGATAGTAACGCAAAGATTCAACAATCAAAAACATCAAATTTAACCTTATTATTACAACGTGAACAATTTTTATCAATCATCTCCTTAGCCATTGCTACTATCCGTTCATTCATTTGTACTCCCTCATTCCTGTTTAAATTTCTCCTTTTTTTTGTGTTTCTAATGTATATATTTTCTATTATTTTTCTTGTTTTATGGTCTTTTCTACACATAAAATTTTAATTTCATTATTCATACAGTGTGTTTTTTGAACACAATGTTCTGCCACCTCCGATTTGCCTATTAATTTATTATTTATGCAGTTCTGTTTCTCAAGCACCCTTTCCTTTATTGTCCTTTTGCGTTCTCCAAAATAGAACATCCTACAAATAGAATAAAATAAGATAGATAGAATATATGTATTATGTATTTATTACATTTATTTGTGTTGATTATGTTGATGCTTAATATTAAAACTTCTAAAAGAGAGGAAATTAAGAAGAAGTATGGTGTAAACACTAATAAGCTGATTATCAAACATCAAAGCGAAGTGACGATGCTAGCAAATTGGGAAGAGCACGAGAATTTTCTAAAAAAACTGTATTCTAGAAGGAATAACACCTAGTCCTCTTCAGTTTGTAACCCAGTACTAATTACAACTCCGAACACAGATGCAATAAAGGAGGAAGCTGAAAGAAAATTAATGGAATCAACTTTAATGGAAAATAAAATTTATAGAGAGACTCTTGAAAGATGACAAAGAATAAACACGACATCGAAAAGAAGACTAAAATATGACGACTACACTCTTATTATGTTTTGGAACCATAGGAAATATATTGGTCACAAACGCAAAGCAAGAGAAAGAAAAGTAAAGAAAATTAGATCTAAGAAAATGTGTAAAGGATACTCGGATTATGTCATAAACCTCAGTAAAAGAAAATTTAGTAAGAAGGAAATAGACCTTTTGAATAAAGGGTTAGAATTTATAGTTGAAAAAGAAGAGAATCTAGACTTTAAAGCTTTAGCTAAATTAAATATAATCTCTGAATCTTTGGGAAGTCAAGAAAACAAAAATTAATTGAAGAAATTGATAAATTGAAAAGGGAATGTAAAAATCCTATTACCAATATAAATAAGGAAGAGAATGAAATTCTAAGAAACATAGGGAAAGACAAAAATATATACATATCAAAATCAGATAAGAGTAATCATCTAGTAATAATGGACAGAGAGGATTATCTATCTAAATTGGATGAATTAGTGAGTGACAAAGAACTTTGTGTTGAATTGGATGAGGATCCTTCATATAAATTGAACAATAAAGTGAAGAAAGTAGTTAAAAATTTAAGTCAATGGTTCTATAGATTTCAAACAAAAACAAGAGATTATGAAAGACACACGCAGAACTCCGACGCTTGAAGGCAGAATAAAGACCCACAAAGACAATAATCCTATGCGTCCGGTAATAAACACGTATGGATGCCCCGTACAAAAACTGGCTAGGTTTGTCAATGGTATTATAAAGAAGAAATTATAATCAAAAATACAAAGGATTTGGTGAAAAAAAAATTGAACATCTATATAACAACAAGAGAAAATTATTAATACATCTATTCTCTCTTGACATTGAAAACATATACCAATATACCGGTTCAACATACTTTAATGATTCTAGAAGATTTGGCTTTTAAAAACAGGGGAATTTTATTTAAATATAAGTTAAACAATTCAGAATTAATTGAATTAGTAGAACTAATTACTCAGAACACTTATTTCCAATACAGAAATAAAATTTTCCAACAAGTGAAAGGGTTCCCATGGGTTCTCCCTTGTCAGAGTTGTTATGTAATATGTATAGGAATCACTTTGAATGTAAATTTTTGAAAGAATGTAAATATAATTTAGAATACTATAGATATGCAGATGATATCTTGGTGGTTTGGTACGGCACTGTAAGGCAGTTTGATAATTTTATTAAGGAAATAAACAAAAGAGACAATAAGATTAAATTTAAAATGGAGAAAGAATTGGATAACAAAATAAACTTTTTGGATTTATGTCTAATTAATAAAGAAAATAAATTGGTATTAAAGCATTATAGAAAGGAATATAAAAGTAATCATTTAGTTGATTTTGATTCATGGCATGATATGGGAGTGAAAAGAAACATTACTGATAACTACCTACAAAGAATTGAGAGATCTAGATGTACAAAGGAAGATTTTTTGACGGGAATTGAATACATGAAAGTTATTTTCAGAAGTAATGGTTATAATGATAGTTTCATAAATAAGGCTATCCGAAAGTATAATAATTTTCAAATAAAGGAATGAAATGCATACAATGAAAAGAGATTTTTTCTACCATATCTCAATAAAAATAGTATACAAATCCAGAAAATTTATAAGAATTTTAATATTGACATTGGGTTTGCGCATAATAATAAAATAAAAAATATTGTTTGTAATAAATTAAACATGTATGAGAAAAAGCATGAAATGGGGATTGTATATAAGATGGAATGTATGAACTGCAAGATGTTCTATCTTGGAGAAAGCAAAAGGACAATAAAGGAAAGGGTGCTTGAGCACGAGAACTGCATAAATAATAAATTAATAGGCAAATCGTAGGTGGCAGAATATTGTGTTCAAAAACCACACTATATGAATAATGAAATTAAAATTTTATGTGTAGAAAAAGACCATAAAACAAGAAAAATAATAGAAAGTATATACAATAAAAGCACAAAAAGTAGAAATTTAAACAGGAATGAGGGAGTACAAGTGAATG
>JAFIDM010004315.1:72999667-73012169 GCA_023159025.1 Thereuonema tuberculata
CGATTGATAGTTTATTTAAATCATTTTCTGTTATTATTACAATCATGCTGAATAATAGATGCAAGAAATCGGTTGATACATTTGTTTTTTTGTAATTGTTACAATTTGCTTTATACCATCATGATTATTTGTTTATGTAATTATTCGATCATGTTTTGAAAGAGAAAGGGAGATGTTTCTCTTTTCTCTTTATTTTCCTGTAATAAGTTTTATCCTGAAGAAGACCCGTCATTGGGCTGAAATATAGATATGATGTTTTCTAAGATGAAGGAGTGATTTTATTTCTGTACTTTATATTTTTCAGAAGAGCTATTGTCTGTTTGGCCATCGGGAGAAAACGGATTTTCGTCCAGAATTAGCCCAAAGAAAATTACTTGATACTTGTTTGATAAAAAATTGGATTAACGCTAGATGAAAATAAAAGGAGAAAAAAATTGCACTAATATCTCCGGGGAATCGAACACATTCCTGTAGGCTTTTGGAGTTCTGACTCCTAGTGAAGTAATTGTCAAGTTGTAGGTTCTTAAATTAATAGATAAATAGATAAATTAGATTTTTACTCATTTATTACGTTAGAAAGAAAATTTAAAATCTTCTGATTTACTAGGTCATCCCCCGTGTACAGCCGCTTGTTTTTCGATATCACATAGAATTTGGTTCAATAAGAATATTATATTTAAAATATTGCAACGTTTCGGTAATTATAGTTCTAATTGTCATTTTAGAATTAAAAATAAATAGACGGATCGGAAATAAATAAATAATCTTGAGATTCAAAAAAAGGTTGAATACATTCATTGTTGATGGGGGTAGGGGAAGGAAACATATGTCAAAAAACAATATAAAGTTAGTTGTAGTCCCCGTGACCTAATGGATACGGCGTTTGACTTCAGTTCAGAAGGTCGTAGATTCGATTTCTGTCGCTGACATTTCATTGCAAAAATTATTTCTATTTTCCCTTTTCAAAGGAAATTGCGCCAGACAGACAGTCAGAGAAATAAAAGATTTTAATAATATAGATTACATTAATAATTTATTTTGAGAAAAACGAAAACTTTAATAAAATCGAAAAAAAAACCTTAAAACACAAATCGCTTAAATGAAGTTTAAAGGTAATTTTTAACTAATTTGTGTGTTTTACGAGTTTTTCTCAATTTTATTAAGTATTTGTGCAAATATTAAATTATTCATTTCCTTAGATTTTAAATTTAACCTTTTCATCAAAGTCTATGTTCAACCATGGAAATCTATTGTTTACTTTTTGAATTTCACTTTAGTTTTTTTTTATATTTACTTTATAATTTTTTTATTTTTGTAGAGATCCAACACCAAACAACGGCGTTGACGTAGGTGTCAAATGGAGTCAAGTCTCAAATGGAGACAAAATAGATTTCTTGCGCATTCGCCTGCCTTTGGAAATGGCATCCACTTCGAAATCGGAGAAACGAAAGTTCTGGAATCGTATGGTCAATAAATATCAAACTAAGCAAAGAGTTTGTGATGAATTATGAAAACCACATGGAAACTGAAACCTAAGTAAAGTTTCGACGAGTCCAATAAGCAACTGCAATATAAATATCAACAACCATTGCGAAATCGTTCTCAATATATTTCGAATTTTTAAAACTATTGTTGCTGTTTCAATGGAAATAATGGAATCAAAATAAATATAAAAAAAAAAATCAAATTTCTGACAATTGTTAATATAAACTGTGCTTAATGTAGTTATCATTATTCACTATTCTAGTATTATTATTGCAAATGCAATATTGAATAATATCACTGTCAGTTACCTCAAAACATCATTCCGAAATAGTTCTTAATAATATTCCGAACTTTTAAAACTATTGTTGCTGTTTCAATGGAAATAATGGAACCAAAATGAAAATAAAAAGAAATTAAACATGTAACAATTGTTAATATAAACTATGTTCAATGTAATTATTATTCACTAACACAATAAAACTTTTATACTTAATACAACAGATAATTTCGGTAGCCTACTACAAAAATATATTACATTTTGTAAAATATTCTGCCTAGTCAATTCTAATTCATGCCAAGTTTATTTTTTGTTTATAATAGGTAGATAGTTTATAAAAATTACTGGAGACACACAAAGCGTAATCAAAAAAGATTTTATGTTAAAAATCTTAGTTAAGAAAATAAATAAAAATTAAAATATTTAAAAACAATTCCTGTACAGTTTCAGGGAATCATAGCTCCCCATCATCAGCAAGGTCATTCCTAATCCAAGGAATTTAGTAATCAATCTTCGTTTCAATTGTAAATTTGATATTGTGAATTTGATTGAAAATAATTCAGTAATATAGCATTTGTTAATTAATACAAATATATCATCAACATATCTGATCATCAATTTAATATTAGTTTTAATAATTTCTACTTCCCATATTTTCATCTCAATGTAATTCATTACTATTTCTGCTATAATTGCAGATGTAGGTAGACCCATGAACAATCCGTGGGATTGGGAACATATCTTTTCAATGAATCTAAAACCATTGCAATTTGAATAAAGCTTCTACCAATTCCAATACAATTTTGACATCCTTCAAATCCTTCTTATTTCTATTCTTTTCCTTATTATAAGTAAATTTAATGGCATCTGACCAGTGGTAAGAATAACGAAGTGTATAACCCAAACTACACATATATAAATTATCACATTTAACCTTTTTTAGTTTATCAAGGAAATCTACGTTGTTATTAATACAAAATTTTGACTTATATTCCAATTTCTTTAATACTTTTTCTAACAATTTCGATATCCCCATAATTGCAGTGTTGCGGCATGCAATTGTAGATCGGATTTTATGATAATCGTCCTCTTTGTCCTTATGCACTTTAGGAAGTCCTCGAACCACAGGTAATGATTTGTTATTATTGATTGATTCCATATCCATTTTTTTTTATAATATCATCTTTAGAGAGATTACGTATTGCTTTATAAATCCTAAATACTATTAATTTCTCAGTATTCTTATCCCATACAAAACCTTTGGTATTGTTTAGAAAATTAAAACATTTATTATTATATGTTTCAGAGTCCATAGCTAAAATTGAACCTCCTTTATCTGCATTGACTAATTTGATGTTAGTATCTTTGGTTATTGTGATAAGTTCTTTCAATGCAATCTTCTCTCATGGATTTCAAATCCATTTTGTGTGTCTTCTTTATTTGAATTTTCTGAGTTCTCTTTCCATCTTTTTTCTGATATCTTTTCTGATTTCCTTATTCTCATTGAATCTGACTTGCGATTCACTACTTGTAGTAATTTGATATATACAGTTGACTCGCGATAATCCGACAGTTACGGGACCGAGGGGGTGTCGGATTACCAAAGGTTGATTTTTTAAAACTGAATTTTGACTTCTAAGGCAAGAAAATTTAAGTTATGTATATACTGTACATACTACAGTACGTATATTGTTACAATACATATTGATTATATATTTTACGGCCATTGAGGATATAAAAAAAAAACTCTTTAGGCATAGTTTTACACAAATGAATACGTATGTATATAATACTAATTTATTTCTGTATTTATGTCTTAAAAAAATAACATTACAGTATATAAAATAAAAAATAAAAATACGTACATATATATTTACGGCTTAAAAAAAAATATCTGTAATCGTTTTTTGTTTCTTCTTACGTAAAGAGTCTGTCATGGCTTTTTCTTCAAAATCTTTTAACATTAAAATGTTCTCGTAGTCGAGTTCCCTCTCCTCACACCAACATATCAAACTGTTTGCAGCCGACATAACTTCATAGCAAGTGATTGTGCATTTCACCTCCGTGACCGCCTCAATCGGGTCGGTTTTCGAACCAACCTGCGTCGGACTGTCAAATGTCGGATTATCGCGAGTCAACTATATTGAGTTTTTCTCTTCCTAAATTGAATTTAAGACCTTTTTGGATAAGGATTTTTTGATCAATATTAAAGTTGTAAGAACTGTCATTTATAAACCTTTCGTTACAAATCATATCTTGCTGATTATTAGGTGTCCATTTATTGATACTGAGCTAAGGCAGTGCTTCTGTTTAATTCTATGAAAAATCTTAATGGCATGATTTGCCGCTGTCATAATAACAATAGTATAAACTTTATCGTTGAAACTTTGGCAAATCTTTTCTGTTACACTACGAATTTGTTAGTAATCCATTTAATTTTATTTTTAACTTGATCAATCATCAAAGTCTTTAAAATCTCTGCGTGTCGTTCAATTCTTTTGTTAGTGGTGTTAACTTTAATCTTACAGCCTACCGGATAATTGCCGTTTTTATGGCATGCTATGCTGAAAATTCTTGCTGCGTTTGTATCTGCTAATTTGTTGTGTAATTTGAAAAAGCTGTTAATAATATTCTTTTCTTCAAACTGTATAAGTTGATCAATATCAGCGATGGTCCTGTTCGCTTCTTTATAATCATCATTCATATTGTGCAGAATGTAATTAATAAAGTTCCAAGCACGCAATAAGATGAATACAAAAAAGCAATTCCTATTAAGGAACATTACATGTTTCGGAGTGTTTTCCCCATCCTCAGATGTTGATATAAATAAATATAAAGGCATAAAGTTGAAACTTAATAAATTCAAAAGGAACTATAACAATTCAACATTTAAAAAACGTGAAACAATCAAGATCTGATGTAATCATTATAATTTGTTGCAAATATTGAAACATGAAACAATTCACGTTTTTTATAGTGGGTTTTGTGATGGTAGACGATCTGAGATGAACAGGTTTTCTCGGGATTCTCCCATTTCCCCTGCACTTCTCCCACCATATTTCTCAGTCTTTCGCTACTTCTGTGGGATAGTGCAATAGACCTCCGGTAGCTGTGCGCGGCTTCCCTGCCACCCACATAACTTACTGGAATTATTCTTTCAGTATTTTTTTTTTAATTTTTAACTTGTATTTCTCGAAGTTGTTAAAATGAAATAGAAAATAATTCCTAAATGATTTATTATTTTAGAGAAAGAAAAACAAATGCTTTTCTTTATAAACCGGAAGACATGTTCATATCTATTACGAAATGTGTAAGTGAACCATCCAATTGCCTTTCTCCTGATTTCCTCACGAACACAAATCTCCGAACCCAGCCAAGGCCAGGAACCCTAATCTATCAATTCGGTCAAGGCCAAGAACCCTAATCTACGAATCAGGGGAAGGCCAGGAGCCCATTCTGCGAACCCGGGCAAGGCAAGGCTATCTGTATTTGAATCACACCTCCCCCATTAATAATTTTTAAACTTCTGGATGGTAGCATTTTCTTGAAAATTGAAATGCGTTTGTTCAGGACTATAATGATCGACCTTTGATATCTGAAGTCTTTTTCAAATGGATGCTAATGAAAATTAGTACGAGAAGGCGACGGAAATTATCATAGAAAAGCATTCGGATGTAAACACTGCATTTCTATCCTATTTCTCTTAATATCTAATTGCCTTAAATAAGGAATATTAAATCCTTTTAACTAATCCATTCGAATACACCTTGATACGTTTAAAATTAATCCGATTTAGACAATCACGGAATTTTTTTATTTTTATTTTTTTTTTCAGAAAAAGGATTTTTTTTTATATTGTTGTATTAGTAAATGTTATAATTTGAAAAGAAAAGAAGAACTATCGGTTTTGTTAATTTTATGTTGTTTTTTTTTTAAAAACAAATTCAAGTTGATGGTGCTGAAATACATGCCTTTTTTTTTTCTTTTCTTTTCTTTTTTTTCTTTTAAATTTTAAAGCAAATTTAAAGTTCTTAATTTTTTTTATCATTTAAAAATTGAGTTGATTTATTTTTGTCTCAATAAAAATTTTAACAACTTCAATTTCCAATGAATATGATTGAAGTGTTTTCGAATTCTTTTTTTTTACTCTATGTTGTCAAGTTTTATTAATTTGTAGAAAATTGATAAATATTGACCTGAAATTCTTGGAAAGATAATTCCTTAGAAACTTGTCTTGATGTATCAATTTACAGATTGGAAGAGTTTATTTCTCCTTCTTTTTTAATTATGGTGCACAATTATTTGAAAAAGAAAATGAATTGATATGTGGGTGGGAAAAATATGAATTCTAATTCAATGTGAAAAAAGAAATGAATAATACTTTAACGAAAATGAAAAGTTATAATTTTCTTTACAATTCTTTATTATTCTTTTTTTTTTTAACATTAAATGAGAATTCATATTAATTTGAAATGTGAAGCTTTTAGCATTTTTTCAAACAAATAAAAACCAATTCAATTTATAAAGAAAAATATCATGATCAGTGTCATCTGAAAATTTAATACTAGTTTTTGTGGTTTGGTGAATATTACTTGACATTTTTTTATGCAATTGTGGTCGTTATGATGATTCAAATAGAGTTGTTGTAGAATAAAATTAAATTAATATTTAACATGCATAAAAAGATCATAATAAGTCATTCAGGCCAACACACAAATGCATTTAAGAAAACATTTATACATTTGTTCCGTGTCCTGGCAACCTCATGTTTTGTTCTTGAAATTATTGTATTATTACACTGGTCTACATAGAATTTTTTTTCCTGCTGACTACGATGTTTTAACTGATTTTATATAATTTGAGGTCGCTAATTACGAATATGCAGTCATAAATTGTCCATCACGTCACAAAATACAATTACTGACATTTATAATGTTTATGAGTTGCAGCAGAATATTTGTTACTGTTATTACCACTAAAGTTGTTTCTTTTGAAACAACGTTAAATTGTGAATAAGTTTCTTGGGACTGGTTAATTATTAATTTAAAAAATACACACAAAGTGAAATATATTAATTATGAAAGAACTTTCGCTTCTTTGATTTTCTGGCGTAGCTGGAATCTGGGATGTCACGCTGCAAGCACCAACAGTAGTCTGCTATCATATTTGTGTTCCACCTGCCTTGATATCTTTGTTCCATGGTCTTTATATCTTGGTGGAAGCGCTCTCCTTGCTCTTCACTTAGAGCACCAAGATTTGAGGGAAAGACATTTAAGTGACTGTGCAGAAAATGCACCTTTACACTCATATTTACTCCTATCTTCTGATATGCTGTTAGAAAAGTTTCAACTAGAAGTTCGTAGTTCAGTACACACTACTTTAATACAGGAATCTGCAAAAAGGAAAATATTTAAGTCTTCATTTGTGAAAAATTCTGACGTGATTGTGCAAAATGGTTTTTGGATTCAGCACCCTCAAATTAATAACAATCAGTTATTATCTTAAAGTCAGCAAAATTGATGTAGACCAGTGTTATTTTTACTCGACAACGAAACGCAGGATGTTTCGAAAACGTTTGTAATTTTTAATATGTATAAATGTTTTTATGTAAGGCTTAACGTGTGCAAATACATGAGATGAATTACGCCGACACACATTTAAAAAGTTTAAAAAAGTTTAAAAAAAACCTTCTAAAAAGGATCAGGATCTTGGTTTCGCTTGTGCCACAAAGCTTTTTGAACTGGTGAACAAGAATAAGAAACCCATCCTTAAATACATTCTGTGAAAAACAAAATGCGTTGAAACCCCAATTTCAACCAATTAAATTACAGAAATTTGAAGGATTAAAACCAATGGAGGGATGCCTAGGATATCCAATGAAAGGCTCCTGTGGCTCTATCATCTATCATCATCATCTTTGGGCACAACAAACAGCTGAGTATGGTTTTCGTAAATAGTCATTCCTCTACCTTGCTTTCGTATCAATTTCATTTTTAATTCAATTAGTTATTTCTTATATTTTTTTCCCCGTTCTGATCTAATGGATGAGCTCATTTGCAATAGTTGACGTGTCATGTGTTGCTATGGCAAGCGTTAGAGCCATGGAAGTCTTTCATTGGATATCCCAGATATCCCTCCATTGGTTTTAATCCTACAAATTTCGGTAATTTCATTGGTTGAAATTGGGGTTTCATCGCATTTTGTTTTTCACAGAATGTATTTAAGGACGGGTTTCTTATTCTTGTTCACCAGTTGAAAAAGCTTTGTGGACGAGCGAAACCGAGATCCTGATCCTTTTTAGAATGTTTTTTAAACTTTTTAAATGTGTGTCGGCGTAATTCATCTTATAAATGTTTTTTATTATATTTGGCCTTAATGACGTCTTATTGTATTAAGAAAAACCTGAAATAAAAAATAACGATTATTGTGACTTTTATTATTATTCATTAAATGTATACATTCATAAAAATAATTACAACCATTTGCAAACTATTAGAAAACTATAAAAGCTAACTAATTCTAAATACTTTTTCGCCTGTCTTTAAGTTTTTAGCTTGTATTTTACGAAATGGGTCATTCTCACGAAAAGGGACCTTTTCACTTCCGATGATGTTATTTAAAAAAAAAAAAAAAAATCATCGAAGTGAAAATGTCCCTTTATGTATGTTTTAATCCTATCATGTTTTTCTGGTACATTTTATGGTTTATAAAGAGAATATGATAATGGCAGTAAAGCTTACTACAGTTCAGCTCATGAAAGAAGAGCTTTTGATGACGTAATTTCCTTATAAATTGATGTTTCCAGGACGTAACTGCGCTATCTATTGCTAAAATCCGTAACTGAATCTTGGAAACATTACGAAAACATTCTGGTTTTTGTATTTTCTACAGTTACGAATAAATAATAATAACTACAATTGAAATACTTAGAAACGTTTCACACTATTCCCCTTGCTTGGCAATGCAAAGTTTGTCCTTTTTTGGTCAAGCTTATGTGATCACAAAACGACGCCATCTTGGACTGACTGCTTGGAATTCAAGTTAAAGACGTCATGACTGGTGCCGTTTGTTCCAGATAAAAAAGATCGCTACTTAATGACCCTATATGGCAAACCCTTTTTTTTCTCAAAAATACTTTAGCCAATTTTGACAAAATCTTAACGCAAAAAAGTTTACCCGCCAGGGAGTTGATGCATTAACATTATGGAGTTGACAAATTAGGCATTTCTCTATTTTCACAATTTCATTTTAAACTTTTAACTTTCCAGTTATCCATTCACGGATTTCCAAAAATATTCCATGGAGTTGACCAGCCATTACAATACAAATTTCAATTTACATAAAATGTTAAAATTTTAGAAAAAGTTAATCTAAATCATAATATACTTGTAAACATATAAAGAAGATTAATTGGTAAAAAATTAGAGTAAAATAGACTCTAAATTATGAAATTATATTTTATTTAAAGAATAAAAGTCATTAAAAACCAAGAACATATAATAACTCGTATAAGATTTCAACAGGATTTCTTTATTTTCTAAAAACAGAAGAAGAAAAATCATTAACAAGGAAAGTGCATGATCTCGAACGCTGAAAACCGCACGAAAATGTGCTTAGAATATAAATCGCTCATGCCGAAAACAGAGTATGGGCCATTCTCAACGTGCAAAACAGCACGTCTTTACCGCGACAGACATATGAATGATCATCTATTAAAGGTCCAAGAGAGGAACTTTGGTAACGGAAGAAACAAAATATCGATATAATAGGACCAAAAACACATATATTTCAATGTCGTGACTATATTGCTATATTTTCCCCTGTTTAAAATAATGACGCTATCTGAACAACAAACATTTCATACTGACCCGATATTCAGTATGAAACAAATTTCAATTTATATATTTATTTTTACTGACATTCAGTCTTCAAAGTGCGCTAGTAGACAACAGCTGAGTTTTGCACGGGAATTACTCATACCACTGTTTTTGGGATGACGATTTATATTCTAAGCACATTTTCGTGCGGTTCTCAGCGTTCAAGGTCACGCATATCACTTGTAAGTAAATACACTAAAATTTAAAATGTTAATGATGTATTCCTTGGTTTATTTAAACTAAAACATTACAGGAGAAAGAAAACTATAACAAATCAACACCATGGACTTTGCATCAACTCCATGGTCCGACAATGCTACAGAATTCTCTGGCGTTGATACCACGGGGTTCATGAATTTGTTCATGAATTTGTGCTTAGTATTCTCTGATTAGATTAGTTTTGAGGTTAGGATGATCACAAAAATTAAATATTTCTACAGGTAATTCCTTGTATATTTATTATCAGCAAAAATGGATTATTTAAAGTTTGATTTGATATGTACATGATTAATAAATGTACTCGCCTAATTATGAGAACTGCCATCCACAGCACAAAACACCATTATTCATTTAGTGCTGTGCTAGTGATAAACAATTTGGTTGCTCCTTCATCACGTGATCATTAGCTAAAGTCAAAAGCTGTCGTATGTATAGATTTTCAGAGAATTAACATTTCCCTACACCCTAGTTGATGTAACAACATCATTGTAAAAAAAAATTAAAACCACAAAAAATATAATAATGTGATTGATTATTATGCATTTTTATTCCTGTTATTAGATACAATGTAAGTTATTGAGATCGTAAGCTGCGTTTTATAAGATAAATAATCATCTGTTCAAGAAAACACGTTCAGTTCAAGACAGGGAATTGACTTTTGGGATAGTTTGGATTCAGTTTTAAAAAGAATAAATATTCGATTTTTGTATTTTTGATGAACCTTACATTAAAAACTACATAATACATATAAAAAAATATAAAAATATATAATATATAGAAAAATATATAAGAATATTTAGAAAGAAATTTAATTTTCAAAAGGATTTGTTGGAAAATACATAAAGTATCCTTTTGCGAGAATGACCCAAATACAAGTTGTTACGAAATCTAAAGCTATTCCTAAATGAATGCTTGCTTTAGAAGAACAAAGGCTTTCTTCTATAAAATTGGAGACCATCATCATTTTTGTTCGTAGGCTTACACAGCATTTTTGAATGGAAAAGATTATAATGGTACTATAGCAAAAAAAATAAAAAAAATAAAGAAATACAACGTCACGTCTTTTCCCAGATGGGAAAATGAACATCCCAATCAAAAAGACAGATCCCAAATCTTAGTTTTGTTCATTTTTGGATGCAATGGGGTAGGAAGTTTTAATCCTTAGATTCGCCAATGTTTATGTTCCTGTCTATCAGCTCTGAAATGCGTAAGTTCTTACATAACTGAAGCATCCAATTGCCTTCATCCTCAAAATCTATTAATCTACGAACACCCCTGGCAAGGCCATTCCATGTCCACAGCGGCTTCTCACTCAACAGCATCAACTATTTTCGAAGCGAAACTGAAGGAAAAGGAATAGGTGATATGATATTTGTATTTCTTTCAATCAGCTTACATTACTTTAGTGGAGTCTCAATCAAAGAGAAGCAAATCAGCCAGTTTAAATATGAGTGTTTGTGTTATATGATTCCTCCCCCCCACATCCCATTTTAAACTTCTAATTGCAACTTCTTAAAAATTGATATGCATATTTGAGGACTATGACAATATAATTTTTATATTCGAAATCTTCTGCAAATGGACCCGTCTTGAAAAATTAGCAGAAGGCCACCGAAATTGCAATTGAATATTTCTGGAATCGAAACAGTACATTTGTATCCTTTTAAGGAATATTAAATCCTTTTAATCCATCGGAGTATTTTTTTTTTATATACGATTTAGACAGCTGCGGATTTTATTTTTTCAATGAAACACGAAAATTTATATTGATGTAATAGTAAATAGTATAGTTTGAAAATAAATGTCGGGTTTTCGCTTCTTATTTTGTCGTTTCACGACAAAAAAAAAATAAATAAATAAATAAAAAAAAAAGAAGAAATTTGATAAGATATTAAATTCTTGCAAAATATGATTGCTTAAAAAATAGTTCGGATATCAATTTACAGATTGGAAATTTTTTTCTTCTTTTTTTAAAAAAAAATTAAGTTCAATAGTTTTTTTTTCAAATAAATGAACTAATAAATGCATGTTAAAAATATGAATTCTAATTCAAGGGAAAAAAAAGGAAATAATATCATAAAAAAATGAAAATTATTTTTTTTTTTAATTTTATTTATTTATTGCTTTTTTTTAAACGTATCTATGTTTAGTTGAAATAGGAAAATTTTTATAATTTTTTTATTTTTTGAAAATTAATACTTAGGACAAAAGTAATGTAAGAAAAAACACCTCATGAAAAATTTTTAAATTTCGTTTAAAATTAAAAAATATTATAATATGAAAATTAATGAAGGGTTAAGTTTTTATCGTTTCGCATTTAAAAAGAAAACATTTTAAATAAGGGGCCGTTCAAATATTACTTAAGCACATTTCTAGTCATTTTAGATCCCCTTGTACTTATATAAGATTCGCCAAATTATTAACTACAAATACCACTGAATAATAAGTTAAAAAATTCAAAATTATAATAAAGTTCATATTTCCTTTGTAAAGATTAAAATTATATTTATCGAAGTCTAATAGCTAGCAGAGTAAAATTTAGTGCTCAAAATTACTTAAGTAAATAATACTAATCAAAAAGAAAACACCACATCTCCATAACATGTAGTTTAAAAACTTTTCGGAATTTTCGGGATTATGATAC
>JAFIDM010004315.1:73021501-73032924 GCA_023159025.1 Thereuonema tuberculata
TTCCATCTATCACATCTGAAATTATATTTTGTTTTATTTGCTTAAAAGTTACATTATTTTTTTTATTAGGATCTATTTGCTTAAATATTTTATATTTTACGTAATTATCTAATCTATATCCATAATTATTTTTAATTCTTTCTATTTTAAATATTTTATTCCAATTACATCTAGTCTTTAATACTCCTTGTTGGTAATTTATTTCTCTTTCCACATCAAAATAGTTTTTAATTATTGTTTTATATATAAATTTTTCGTTTATTTTTAATATTTTATATTTTTTTCTTATCCTTAATTGTTCATTTTTTGATTTGTATTTATAATTTTTATAAACATTATTAAATATTTTTAATGTTTTCTTATTGATATTTTCTATTTGTTGTTTGTTCATATTTATCCAACATTCCAACCCATAATCCAAGATTGAGTCTATAAGGGATTTATATACAATGATCTTTTGTTTAAACGGAATAGCATCTCTAATGTGATAAAAGAGAAAAGCATATGAGCTCAGCTTCCTTATCACATAACCATATTGTTCATTCCAGCAGAATTTGTTGTCTATATTAATTCCTAAATATTTATAAGTCGAGACAATTTCTATTCTTTTGCAGTTACAATCTTTCATTAAGATATTATTATTCTGTTCTATATTTGGACAATCTATTTTATGTAGATTAATAATTACATTGTTATTTATTTTCTTATTTTTGTTTTTGATTATCATTATTTTTGTTTTTTCTCCATTTACTTTCATTTTATTTTTAAATGACCATTTATTTATATTATTTAGATCTTTTTGTATATTATCTTGGGCTTGAAGTTGGTTTTTGTCTGTTGTTATTAATATTACGTCATCAGCGTATAGAAAGACCTCTGAATTTTTGATATTTTTGCATATTGAGTTTATGTAAATATTAAATAAGAGAGGACCTAAGTTTGAGCCTTGTGGAATTCCTCTTTTGGAGTTAAATAGTTTACTTACGTTATTGACAATTTTAATTCTAAATTTTCTATTTCTCAGATAATTTTCTATCATTTTATATATGTTCCCTCTTATTCCTATTTGTTTAATTTTTTGTAATAAAATTTTATGATCTATAGAATCAAATGCCCTTCTAAAGTCAATAAATGCTATGTATATTATTTCACCATTGTTTAATGATTTGTTTATATTTTCATTAACATGATTCAATAAATTTATTGTTCCTTTATTTCTTTGATAGGCATACTGATTTTGATTTAATAGCTTCCTTTTACTTACGTAGTCATAAATACTTTTTGCTAAATAACTTTCTAATATTTTAGAAATATTTGATATTAGTGAAATAGGTCTGTAGTTATTTAGATTACTGGAACTTCCTCCCTTATATATTGGTATTGTATATGTTATTTTCCATGCATTTGGGTATGTACCTGATTTATAAATTTTTTGAAAAAGTATTTCGAGAAAGATAGATATTGTTTCTTTTATACTGTTTATATCAAATAATTTTATTCCATCTGGACCATATGAATGATTTTTTTTTTGATTGTTTATTATTTCGATTATATCTTTTCTATTTGGCAACATTAAAACCATAGAATTTTTTTCTGATTCCTGTTCTTCATTTTCCATTTTTCTTATCTTCTCTAATTTTTCATTACTTTCATAAACATTTTGAGTAAAAATTTTACTCATTTTACAAAATAATTTTTTGATATCATAATTTTCTAACAATACTTTCAATTCATTTGTTTCATTATTTTTTTTCTGTTTTTTTATTATATCATTATTTATAATTTTCCACACATTTATATTGGCGTTAGGATCATTTTTAATCAATTTTCTAAAGTATTTATTTTTTTGCTTTTTAATTTGATTTTTTAACCAATTTCTTTTTTTCTTATATTCTATTTCTAATTTTGTGTTGTTTTTATTTTTTAAGTATCTCTTATATAAGTTATTTTTTTCTTGAATCTGTTTCATCAACTGTGGGTTCATCCAATTTTTTTTGTATTCTGTATTATCTGTCTCATATATATCCTTTCTACTATTTTCTTTTATTGTTTCTCTTTTTATTTTATATTTTGCTTTCTTTATTATTTTATTTAACTTATTTATTATTTTATTTGGATCTTCTTCATTTTTTTTTATTATTTCTTCTATTAAAGTTTTCAGTTCTTTGTTTAGTTTCTCTATATCTATTTTTACATTATTTTTCTCTTTATTGTTTTTTTTTTCCGTTTGTTTTATTTGCAATTCTTTCTTTTCTATTTCAAGTAGGATTCCATAGTGGTCAGATATGTCCCATTGTATTATATTTGCGTTGATATCAATATCTTCTGCCTTCGAGAAGCAGTGATCAATACATGTGTTAGTACTTGATTTAGTGGTTTTTACAGATCTTGTTGTTTTGTATACATGATTTAAATATCCAAGATTATAAAACATGTTTTTATATTCTATACTTATTTTGTTATTAATTTTTTCATCTATATTTATGTTTGTATCACCTATACATATTAGATTTTTTTTTCCATTTTCTTGTATGAGATTTATTTTTTCTTTTATTTCTTTTATAAATTTATTTTTGTTCGTTAGTGGAGGTTTGTATATTATATATATTATTAATTCTTTTGATAGTAGTGAATTTTTTTTAAAAGTGCAAATTAAATTTTCGTGTGTTATACTTTCTTCATTTTTTGTTAGGATATTATATTTTTCCCTATACCATATCATTATGCCTCCTCCTCTAGAATTTATTCTTAATTTTTGTTCTTTTTTAAACCCTTTTATATTGTATAAAAAGGCTTCTTCCTCCTTTATATTCACCTCTACCAATATTATTATATCTATATATGTTATTTTTTTATCTATATTAGCCATTTCAATTATATTATGTAGTTTTGGAGAAGAAAGCAAAACTTCAAGTTGCAAGTCATTTTCATAATCTAGAAGTCGCTTTTATCGGAAGCAACTTCGCAAGAATACAACAGGTTTTGATTCACTAATTACAAGCCATTAAGGTTTTCTACAATACTTTTATGCAAAAAAAAGATCAAGAACAGTAAAGCAGTTTTGGAGGGGAAAGCGAAGCTTTAAGTTTCCATTATTAGTTGAGCCAATTGTCCTATTCTATTTAGTAGGAAAACTCCTTAGAATGTTTTGCACTTTAATAATTAGAGTTTCTTAGTATTTTTAATATATTTTCTCTCTCTAGCTTTATTTAAAAAAAAAAAAACTATCTGTGAACACCACGATTCATAAATGCCTTAATCACATTTTTTTATCTTAAAGTAAAGGATTCTTATTAAATGTGTATTTAAATTAAAAATGTTGTATTCAGAATAAAAGGAATTGACTAAAACCCTTCATACTTAGTGCAAATTCTAATCCTTCACTATCTGTGACACCAATTATTATCGGGACTCGATTTATTGAACCATAGCGAAGTAGATTCACAGGAACATCATCCAAAAGGTTAGGACCATCTTGTGATTCAAGGCTGGGACGAAAAGGCAACTGAAAGATAGTCGCATCCTACGAAAGTAAGAAAAGCATAACATAAGCAAAGAGTAATTCATATTCTTCAAGAATAAAGTAACATTATTAAACTTCTTTAAACGAGCATATCACGCTTTAATTTACTTATTTTGTTGTAATAGAATTCCTAATTCTTGATTGTTATTTATTTTTAGTTATTTTTAGTTGATTGGGCAGAAGAGACGATGGATTTTCTTTTCCAATTTATTATGAATGTTTTTGTAGAATTAAAGAAGTTTAAAGAATAATTCAGTTCAAGAGTAATCACAACCTATCACCCATTTACAAATAATTCTCTTTTCATTTCTCCTTTTAGTTTCGTGAACTGAAAATCACAAAAAAACATATTTTTCTTTATCACCAACATAAAGAATAGTTTGTATGTGTGTATATGTTCCTTCCCTCGCCTAATAACTTTTGAACCCTTGGTTGGATGACTTTCAAATTTGGTATTCATATTTCGAGCCTAGGGAAGATCTAATATTTTATTTGATATTTTTTTCCAGGTGAGTCCTCGGTGATAAATTAGACAGAGAAGGAGACATAAATTTTCAAAGAAAAGCATTTAAATCTGATTCCAATCTGGATGGTTTACTTAATATAAAGAAACAAATTTACAATAAAAAATATAAAGATAAATAAATTTCAACATACAATGTAAGAAGGAGTAGGCTTTAGGATATCCTCAGGCGATTTCTGTCGAAGACATTCAATGAGATCTTGAGATGGTGTTTGTGGACACTGAACGTCCTTAGCCAGTCTTTGAGCTGCTCTTCTTGGCACCGATTGAAAACCCCAGCCACATAAAGCAGAACCACTCATAAGAATAGCACCATGGAAAAGTCCTAGAAGGAATAATTACATCTTTAAGATACTGGAATACAAAGTAGCCATTTCTTCAGTCGGCCTCAGATTTCTGTGGACTTTTACTAAGTTATTACGCCACTGAGAATGATATTGATATATCCTGTATTTCTGTTAGGTATCTGTAATAATCCTGCTCTGATTAATATAGGTGTGTGTGTGTTTGTGTGTGTGTGTGTATGTGTGTGTGTGTGTTTATTATCCAATGTTTTTGAATTTTTTTCCTAATTTTTTAATTATAATTTTTAAATTTTTTATATTATAATGGGTTGCCCTTAAATTTACACTTTAGCACAAAATTATATTCACTTGTTTATCAATGTAAACTTTTAAAAACTAAATGTTTGATTGTAGATATTGAGCCAAAAAAAGCATTTCTCCAAAGGAAAATAAAATAATATAAAAATGTAAATATAAATAGATGCGATTATATGTAAAAAAAAATACACTTGATTCATTTTTCTAAAACTTATTTCTGCGAATATTAAATTTCAGTCAATGCTCAATTGAAAATAAATGTTTAAGATTTTAAATAATTTACCTTTTGATGCAGACGAAACTAAATGATAAGAAACACTGGCAGCTCCTGCAGATAAACCAGCAATAGTAATTTGATCTGGATTTCCACCGAAAGCATGGATATTCTCTTTAATCCACTGTAAAGCTAATCGTTGATCCCAAAGACCATAGTTACCAGGGGAAGCACTATCCTCTGTGCTCAAAAATCCTTAAAAAAATAAAAATGTAAAAAGAAAGTTTACTCAAATGTCATTACGAGTAAAGTAATATTTTTTATAAATGAATTCATGTTTTTTTTTTCATTTCTAGAAAAGTGAATGTATATTAATACAAGTCCTCCATTCATTTTCTTAATAACTCTTTTAACAATTCGATGGAATGTTCTGAAACGTGGCTTGCATATTTATGGACAACAGGTTTATGTGACTTTTATATTTGACATGTTTTCCTGTGACACTTGTAAGACATCACCGCATAACAAAAATTACCAAACAAAAGCATTAGATCAGAAACAATAACGTTGAACAATCCTTTCATTAATCCCATCAATTCATGTTTCTTAAAAATTCCTTTAAATTAATCGGATTTTAGTAAGAAAGTTTTTTTTCAAAAAATGGAAAATTTTGACTGTATAAAACAGATAAAAAGTATTGTTAAGGATTTAATAGATAAAATGAAAACAATATAATAAATTTTTAAAAATTACGAGCAATATTTCAAGGAAAGTAGGATTTAAGCTCTTTCAAAAAAGTTCTTGTTTCGTTATTATGCAACAGTATTAATAAAATATAGAAACTAAGAAGACATTCGCCTATTGAGAACACCATTAAACAAAAACCAAACCAAACAATAAGCCTATAAATTCAATTATGATCAGATCATGAAAAAAAAATCATTTTAATGATTTCAAAATATTTTAATGACGATATTGTAACGTTGATTCGTTAATCGTAAGGAACACTTAGCAAACGACTCATTCCATCTTCAGTCTAAGTGGAGGTCAGAGCGCCAACACAAAACTCACCCACCATGGGAAAAAATTAGACACCAAAAGTTAATATGAACTTACCGAGAGCGTTCAGACGGTAATTCATAGCAACGAAGACTATTTCTCTGTCCATGATACGATAAGGTCCAGTGTAGTTTGACATTCCGCTTCCTCCAAAAAATCCTCCTCCATGAATATAAACAAGGACAGGGAGTTTTAACGAATCATCATCTCCTGATGGAAGCTGTGGAATTTTGTAAAAATTTTAAATTTATTAAAGTGAAACTAAGTCTTAAGTTTCTTAAGTCTTAATCGTTAAAAATTAGAATAAGTTTATTTGTTTTTACGTCAAAATAACATTTATTAAAAAAAAAAGGAAATTATTCACATTTCTACTCTGTCTTTTTTTCAACAGATTTGCATCCAACTTAATATAACTTTCAATGTAAGCATTCAGCCACCCACCCAATATCAACAGTGCTAACAATGTCATTTTCAAAGCCCTATTATAAATATTTTGTGTGATTCTAGTTTTCCATGTTCGACTTTTAAGTGTGGTTCAGTATAAATGAATGTTTAGGTTTCTGATCTGAGGTAAAACCATAGTAAATATAATCACAAGAACTAAATTTAATATGCAAGAAAATTATTATTAATTAATTATTATGAAATGAAAACCAAAGTCGGCACTTAAATAAACACATGATCGCCTTTGAATTTGTCAACAGAAGGAATCGGGAACGGCTGTTTCATACTTATTATCATCATCAGCCCGATCCATCCTCCTTGATGACAAATCCAGAGCTGAAAGACGTGATGTGTTTATTTATGCGCAGTCTTCGGTTTTCCTTTCTTAATAATTTTCTTGTATTTTAAATTTAGTTCTTGTGATTATTTTGTATTTTTGGTTTGGTTTTTCCTTATAATTAAATAACTTTTTTACACTAACAAAAGATCCTTTATTTAAAGGTTCGTTATACTTTAGCACTTAGCTTTAATTGTTGTTGATTTTGTTTGGGAGTCTGTATCATGATCAACTAACTAATTATTCTCTTTATTCAATTAAAGTAAAGTAATACTATAAATCATTAACAATAGGATTCTAGAATGCTGTTTTATGCTTCGTAAATTCTTGCTCCAATTCATGTAAAACCTTACGGACTTAAGCATTCAAAGATGCATTTATTGTAAACTTGTCTGCCATAAATTTATTTTTTTATCTTATTAAAAGATTTAATGTATGAAAGTCTAAATAAAAGCATCGTTTTTTTCTAAACTATTAATAATTAAATACAAATAAGCCACAGCACAATTGGCGAAGAATTTTTTGCAACTTTTTACTTATTTCTATCTTTTTTTGTAGCATTCTGTATTATAAAATATGTTTCTTTGTCAGTCAGCCAAACCTTATTGGTTAAGTAATGGGTGAATTTCACTTGAGAAATCTTTAGTATTGGGTTGGTACAAAGGAAATGGTCAGAATACGAGACCCTTTTCAAAGGTTCGTAAAATTGCATGGTTAGTATTAATCTACAATATTAATCTAATTAAAATAGTCTCCCATTGAATCCCAACAGTTCTGCTATCGATCTGCTGACTGAATCTTATAAACATTACGAAAACATGCTGGTTTTTGTATTTTCTACAGTTACGCATACATTTTTGTATTATTGTTGTTATTAATTAAAAACGTTCCAAACTATTTCCCCTTGCTTGGCTTTGAAAGTTCGTCCTTTCTTGGTCACGCTTATGCGATCAAACACGACGCCATCTTGGATTGACTGCTCGGATGTCAAGTTGATGACGTCATGATTGGTGACGTTTTTTCCAGACAAACTCGATCGCTACGTAAGGATCGTTTATGGAAAACCCTTATTTTTTGAAAAATACTATAGATTGGGGTTGAAAATATCTGTGGCCGTGATGTCAAAAAGTCGTCTGTACCACGACAAACATATGGATGGTTAAAGAACCTCTTCTCTGCCGGGAATTTGTCCAGATGGTGGAAGAGAAATTATCCACTGGAGTTAAGTCTGGGAAATATGGAGGATGAGGATGGAGTGTCTGGACAGCGTTTTGGCGTTATCGTGCAAGAGAATTACACCATGTGGTTTAATCAATGTAGGCTGCTGGTACCGAAATAATTTAATGCATTTTCCACAGTTCTTGAAAGTAATTGTCTACATTGATGGTCTGGCATCATTGGAGAAACGCTTGATGATCAACTCCAGTTGCTGACCACCACACAAAAAGCAACACCTTCTGTTGGTGTATGGCTGGTCTTGAAAAGCTTTAGGGTCTCATCACAATCCGGCGATTATCCGGCTACTCATCTGTCGCGTAATGATCCAGTTCATCATATCTGACAATGCGATGTCCAATCTTTCCAGTTTACTCCTGATACCGAAACGAGCTGAATACTTCAATGATCCATGTTGATGATGTCAGCTCATGCGGTACCCATGAATCTAATCTCTTCGCATTTCTGTTGAACTACAAAGTGACGAACAACAATAGTATAGTGGAACCGACATTTTCTGCTGTCGCGAGAGAACTTTCCCTGCAGTCAGTTTCTATTTATGAGGAGCTCAACATAAAAGGAAACAGCTGAAAGTCGAAGAACAATTGGATGATTTTTCCAACAGTGTATGTCTCAGGCCAGTATCTTTTTTGCGCACCATCGAGATTCATTAAATGTACCTTTTCGAAAAGCTGTCTTAATGTATCTATCCACAGAATGCCCAAGTTGGAATTCTTAGAGGAAAATCACTTTGTGGTCTGTTCTCCATGCTTTATTTGTAGGCATCCTGTGCAACAACGGTAAACAGACTGTGGAATACAACAATGGATGCCGATTATATATCAACGTTGTAATGTATAATACGTGACATTCTTGGAAATCCCATTTTGTCTTGTGGATGTTTATAAAACCACAACTTGGAAACGGACCTTTCAATCACCCAATCCAGCATTAATACGTCAAATTTTGTAAACTATTGCAATTTTAAGTAATACTGCAAACTACAGATTATCCACTGGTTTGCAGTGACATAATGGTTGGCTGTCAGGATGTGTGTTTTAAGAAAATCAAGACAGTGCCGCTACAACCAATATTTAACTTGATAAATAACTAAATGCTCTACACTACATTCTTGGCATCCCAAAATCCGGGAAAAACACAAATTTTTATTACATTTCTTGTTGATATTTATATTCATATCTGTATTAAATCCAAGTTGTTTACTGGTGGCTACTTTCAACTAATGATCGCAAGTAAGCGTGAAACACCTGCTTTGTCACCTCGAAACACCTGGTCTCAATCTTCAATGTGTTCATTTTTGTTCCAAAGGATTCTGTTACCAAGTAAAATCATGGAAAAAGTTTAGAACGCTGTGGGATATTAAGAATAATATGGTGAAGCAGCCTATCCCAATCCCTCACTCCATATTCAGTAATGTGGAAGTTCTGTTTTTCAAATGTATCTATTAACTTTAGTTTTTAAAATTAACGCTCCTTATGCTAACATTAAATTAAAAGAATTAGACAAATTTTTATAAGTTTATAATGGACCCTCGAACTTTTCACAATATATGCCTAAGAAAAAACATAATGTCTTTCAAATATCTTTATTTGACTTCCTTTTCAGATTTATTTTGCTGAAGGTAATTAATTACTGATTTATTATAATAATTATCGAATATACCTTCTTTATGTTTAATCATATATATTTATATTTAGGTTAATTGTACCGTATCTCAGTTGTTATAATTCACTTTTTTTAATCAATAGATCTAATTGTTTTTAAAATTTACTTTTTTTTCTCTAATAGATAAGAACATTTGACTGTGTGTGAAGCTGAATCTTAAGTACATAGACACTGAATTATCTTTCTCTACGTCACTTTTACGCCCACATCAGTTACGAATTCACTACAACTGCGAAAGAATTCTCACAGATTAAAAAAGGAAATTTTCAGAGTTATAGAAATGGAGAGGAGGCGATCCACTGTTTTACAATGAATTAACCACTTTTTTCATTCTTTCATTAATGAATATTCTAAAGAATCTTCTTGACTCCAGGAAGAAGTTTGACTCGATTTGGAAATCATATAAAAAAATGAAAATCTAAAGTCTAAAACAGCTTTAAAGAATTTAAAGAAACATTTTTGCGAATCAACAAACTAAAAATTCGTTTTAAGCCAAAGAATACCGTACGAGAAATAAAACTCCCATGAGAAATTACATCAAAACCTCCAGTCAAAAACTGAGGAAAAATAACAACAATAATAATGTTAGTAATAATAATAATTAAGGATTTTTGAGTGTGTGAATTTAAGTAATTTAGATTAAAAATAACAATACACAAGACAAGAACATTTAAAAAGATTTTTTTTTTTAAAAAAATACTTAAAATTCCAGGAGCCTTTCGGGTTCCTTTGCGGAAAACCCCTCTTCAACACACAATTACTCTTCAAAGGTTCACTTGTAGACATTGGGATGAGGAATAACAACCGATAAAATTAATTAAACTGTATTTAAATATTGTTTTTTTTTTTAATCTAAGTAATAATAAAATGATAATAATAATACTAGTATCAAAAACAAAACTTTTTGTTAATAAATATGAAACAATAGCAAAAGGCTTTTTTTTTAAAATTATTCTTACTCTTGGTGTGTAGACATTCAGATGTAAACAATCTTCTTCACCTTTGAAATGAAAATCTTCGAAATCTAATTGTGCACAAACTGGACCGTCTTTAGAAGCATCTAGAACACCTTCCCAAGCATTGGCTGCTTCAGGAATCTGTAATTGTACAACATGTAATAAATCAAATATAATGCACAATCAAAATTTTATAGTTATAAATGCTAAGTTTAAGGATTCTTTGATTAAGAAATGTACAGAAATTTCGTTTTGTCTTGTGGCGCAGTGATATAATAGAAATCACACTTAGAAATACATTGAGAATAAACTCTATATTAGTGAAGTGAAGAGAATCATTACATTGAAATTTTCATTACCTTTTCAAGGGAATTAATTATCATGTATTCAGTAAATAACAATGCATTTTTGAAATTGTGCCGTAACTAACAGAGATAATGTGATTTGAACTGGATGAATAGTAGGTCTTTAAGTTATGCTTCGCGTAAGAGAGATCTCAGAACTGCTCTGGTGGTATATGCGATGACAAAAATTGAACACATTATTAAGAAACATTGCCTGAAAAGGGGTTTAAAAGTCTCCCTGTAACTGAGTTATTTTGTCATCAGTAAAAGTTCAATGAGAAAAACTATTGCCATGGCTATTCACTTTTAAAACTTCCCTAAATTCCTATTATATAATTTCATAAAATTCGAATTTTATGTGAAGTAGTATTTTGATGCATAAACTTGGCTCAAAAAAAAAAAAAAAAACAAAAAAAAAAAACCCCAACTAATCGGAATGAAACATCAGTCCAGTGGATTTTAATGTTACCTGAAGTTCCCGAAAGAACCGGCAGTCTATTCAAAGACTTTTTTTTTTTTT
>JAFIDM010004315.1:73034301-73049753 GCA_023159025.1 Thereuonema tuberculata
CCTTTTCAGGCAATGTTTGTTAATAATGTGCTCAATTTTTGTCATCGCGTATAACACCAGGGCAGTTCTGAGATCTGTCTTACGCCGAAGCATAACTTAAAGACCTACTATTCATCCAGTTATCAAATCACATTATCTCTGTTAGTTACGGCACAATTTCAAAAATACATTGTTATTTACTGAATACATGATAATTAATTCCCTTGAAAAGGTAATGAAAAGTTTCAATGTAATGATTCCCTTCACTAAACTAACATAGAGTTTATTCTCAATGTATTTCTAAGTTTGATCTCTATTATATCACTGCGCCACAAGACAAAACAAGATTTCTGTACATTTCTTAATCAAGGAATCCTTAAACTTACCATTTATAACTATAAAACTTTGATTGTGCATTATATTTGATTTATTACATCTTGTACAATTACAGATTCCTGAAGCAGCCAATGTTTGGGAAGGTGTTCTAGATGCTTCTAAAGACGGTCCAGTTTGTGCACAATTAGATTTCGAAGATTTTCATTTCAAAGGTGAAGAAGATTGTTTACATCTGAATGTCTACACACCTAGAGTAAGAATAATTAAAAAAAAAAAGGCTTTTGCTATTGTTTCATATTTATTAACAAAAAGTTTTATTTTTGATACTGCTAGTATTATTATTACATTTTATTATTACTTAGATTAAAAAAACACAATATTTAAATACAGTTTAATTAATTTTATTGGTTGTTATTCCTCATCTCAATGTCTATAAGTGAACCTTTCAAGAGTAATTGTGTGTTGAAGAGGGGTTTTCCGCAAAGGAACCCGAAAGGCTCCTGGAATTTTAAGTATTTTTTTTTAAAAAAAAAGCTTTTTAAATGTTCTTGTCTTGTATGCTGTTATTTTTTAATCTAAATTACTTAAATTCACACATTTAAAATTTTTTAATTATTATTATTACTAACATTATTATTGTTGTATTTTTCCTCAGTTTTTGACTGGAGGTTTTGATTTAATTTCTCATGGGAGTTTTATTTCTCGTACGGTATTCTTTGGCTTAAAACGAATTTTTAGTTTGTTGATTCGCAAAAATGTTTCTTTAAATTCTTTAAAGCTGTGTTAGACTTTAGATTTTCATTTTTTTATAAGATTTCAAATCGAATCAAACTTCTTCCTGGAGCCAAGAAGATTCTTTAGAATATTCAATAATGAAAGAATGATAAAAGTGGTTAATTCATTGTAAAACAGTGGATCGCCGCCTCACGATTTCTACGAGTATATCTCTGAAAATTTCCTGTTTTTAATCTGCGAGAATTCTTTCGCAGTTGTAGTGAATTCGTAACTGATGTGGGGCGTAAAAGTGACGTTGCCAGAAAATTCAGTGTCTGTGTACTAAAGATTCAGGTTCACACACAGTCAAATGTTCTAATCTATTGAAAAAAAAAGTAAATTTTAAAACAATTAGATTTATTGATTGTAAAAAAGTGAATTATAACAATTGAGATACGGTACAATTAAACTAAATGGAAGTATAAATGATTAAATATCAAGAAGGTATAAATGTATATTATATATATAGAAGGTATATTCAATAACTATTGTAATAAATCAGTAATTAATTACCTTTAGCATTAACGTAAGCAAAATAAATCTGATAAAAATATTTGAAAGACATTATATGTTTTTCTTAGGCACATATTGTGAAACGTTCTAGAGGGTACATTCTAAACTTATAAAAATTTGTCTAATTCTTTTAATTTAATGTTAGCGTAAGGAGAGTTAATTTTAAAAAGTAAAGTTAATAGATACATTTGAAAAACAGAACTTCCACATTACTCAATATGGAGTGAGGGATTGGGATAGGCTGCTTCACTATTTTATTCTTAATATCCCACAGCGTTCTAAACTTTTTCACTGATTTTACTTTGTAACGGAATCCTTTGAAACAAAAATGAAAACATTGAAGATTGAGACCAGGTGTCTACGAGGTGACAAAGCAGCTGTTTCACGCTTACTTGCGATCATTAGTTGAGAGTAGTCACCAGTAAAACAACATGGATTTAATACAGAGATGAATAGAAATTTTAACAACAATGTAATAAAAATTTGTGTTTTTCCCAGATTTTGGGATGCCAAGAATGTAGTGAAGAGTTTTTAGTTATTTATGAAGTTAAATATTGATTGTAGCGGCACTCTCTTAAAACACACATCCTCACGGCCGACCATTATGTCACTGCAAACTAGTTGATAATCTGTAGTTTGCAGGATTGCTTAAAATTGCAATAGTATACAAAATTTGATTTATTAATGCTGGATTAGGTGAATGAAAGGTCCGTTTTCAAGCTGTGGTTTTATAAACATCCACAAGACAAAATGGGATTTCCAAGAATGTCACGTGTTATACATTACAACGTTGATATATATAATCGGCATTCATTGTTGCGTTCCACAGTCTGTTTACCGTTGTTGCACAGGATGCCTACAAATAACGCATGGAGAACAGACCACAAAGTGATTTTCTTCTATGAATTTAATCTTGGACATTCTGTGGATAAAAACATTAAGAAACCTTTTCGAAAAGGTACACTTAATGAATATCGATGGTGCGCAAAAAAGATATTGGCATGAGACATACACTGACGGAAAAATCATCCAATTGTTCTTCGACTTTCAGCTGTTCCCTTTATGTTGAGCTCCTCATAAATAGAAACTGACTGCAGGGAAAGTTCTCTCGCGATAGCAGAAAATGTCGATTCCACTATTCTATTGTTGTTCGTCATCTTGTAGTTCAACAGAAATGCGAAGAGGTTAGATTCATGGGTACCGCATGAGCTGACATCATCAACAAGGATCATTGAAGTATTCAGCTCTTTTCGTTATCAGAAGTAAACTGGAAAGATTGGGCATCGCATTGTCAGATATGATGAACTGGATCATCACGCGACAGATGATTAACCGGATAGTGACCGGATAGGGATGAGACTCTAAAGCATTTCAAGACCAGCCATACAGAAGGTGTTGCTTTTTGTGTGATGTTCAGCAACTGGAGTTGATCATCAAGCGTTTCTCCAATGATGCCAGACCATCAATGTAGACAATTACTTTGAAGAACTGTGGGAATTACTTCGGTACCAGCAGCCGACATTGATCAAGCCACATGGCGTAATTCTCTTGCACAATAAGCAGACACTCCATCCTCATCCTCCATATTACCCAGACGTAACTCCATCGGATAATTACTCTTCCACCATCTCTCCCGGCAGAGAAGAGGTTCTTTAGCCATCCATATGTTTGTCGTGGTACAGACGTCTTTTTGACATCACGGCCACAGATATTTTTCAACCCCAATCTATAGTATTTTTCAAAAAAGAAGGGTTTTCCATAAACGATCCTTACGTAGCGATCGATTTTGTCTGGAAAAAACGTCACCAATCATGACGTCATCAACTTGACATCCGAGCAGTCAATCCAAGATGGCGTCGTGTTTGATCGCATAAGCGTGACCAAGATAGGACGAACTTTCATAGCCAAGCAAGGGGAAATAGTTTGGAACGTTTTTAATTAATAATAACAATAATACAAAAATGTATGCGTAACTGTAGAAAATACAAAAAACAGCATGTTTTCGTAATGTTTATAAGATTCAGTTATGGATATTAGCAACAGAAGGCGCTTTTACGTCCTCGATAAACATCAATGCATAAGGAAATTACGTCATCAAATGCTCTTCTTTCGTCAGCAGATCGATAGCAGAACTGTTGGGATTCAATAGGAGACTATTTTAATTAGATTAATATTGTAGATTAATACTAACCATGCAATTTTACGAATCTTTGAAAAGGGTCTCGTATTCTGACCATTTCCTTTGTACCAACCCAATACTAAAGATTTCTCAAGTGAAATTCACCCATTACTTAACCAATAAGGTTTGGTGACTGACAAAGAAACAATATTTTATAATACAGAATGCTACAAAAAAAGATAGAAATAAGTAAAAAGTTGCAAAAAATTCTTCGCCAATTGTGCTATGGCTTATTTGTAATTAATTATTAATAGTTTAGAAAAAACGATGCTTTTATTTAGACTTTCATACATTAAATCTTTTAATAAGATAAAAAAATGAATTTATGGCAGACAAGTTTACAATAAATGCATCTTTGAATGCTTAAGTCCGTAAGGTTTTACATGAATTGGAGCAAGAATTCACAGAGCATAAAACAGCTTTCTAGAATCCTATTGTTAATGATTTATAGTATTACTTTACTTTAATTGAATAAATAGAATAATTAGTTGGTTGATCATGATACAGACTTCCAAACAAAATCAACAACAATTAAAACTAAATGCTAAAGTATAACGAACCTTTAAATAAAGGATCTTTTGTTAGTGTAAAAAAGTTATTTAATTATAAGGAAAAACCAAACCAAAAATGCAATATAATCACAAGAACTAAATTTAACATAGAAGAAAATTATTAAGAAAGGAAAACCGAAGACTGCTCATAAATAAACACATCACGTCTTTCAGTTCTGGATTTGTCATCAAGGAGGATGGATCGCGCTGATGATGATAATAAGTATGAAACAGCCGTTCCCGATTCCTTCTGTTGACAAATTCGAAGGCGATCATGTGTTTATTTAAGTGCCGACTTTGGTTTTCATTTCATAATAATTAATTAATAATAATTTTCTTGCGGATTAAATTTAGTTCTTGTGATTATATTTATTATGGTTTTACCTCAGATCAGAGACCTAAACATTCATTTATACTGAACCACACTTAAAAGTCGAACATGGAAAACTAGAATCACACAAAATATTTATAACAGTGCTTTGAAAATGACATTGTTAGCACTGTTGATATTGGGTGGGTGGCTGAATGCTTACATTGAAAGTTATATTAAGTTGGACGCAAATCTGTTGAAAAAAAAGACATTGACAAAAAGAGTAGAAATGTGAATAATTTCCTTTTTTTTTTTAATAAATGTTATTTTGACGTAAAAACAAATAAACTTATTCTAATTTTTAACAATTAAGACTTAAGAAACTTAAGACTTAGTTTCACTTTAATAAATTTAAAATTTTTACAAAATTCCACAGCTTCCATCAGGAGATGATGATTCGTTAAAACTCCCTGTCCTTGTTTATATTCATGGAGGAGGATTTTTTGAAGGAAGCGGAATGTCAAACTACACTGGACCCTATCGTATCATGGACAGAGAAATAGTCTTCGTTGCTATGAATTACCGTCTGAACGCTCTCGGTAAGTTCATATTAACTTTTGGTGTCTAAATTTTTTCCCCTGGTGGGTGAGTTTTGTGTTGCCTCTCTGACCTCCACTTAGACTGAAGATCGAATGAGCGTTTGTTAAGTGTTCCTTACGATTAACGAATCAACATCGAGTTACAACATCGTCATTAAAATATTTTGAAATCATTAAAATGATTTTTTTTTCATGATCTGATCATATTTGAATTTTTAGGCTTATTGTTTGGTTTGGTTTTTGTTTTATGGTGTTCTAAATAGGCGAATGTCTTCTTAGTTTCTATAATTTATTATTACTATTGCATATTAACGAAACAAGAACTTTTTTGAAAGAGCTTAAATCCTACTTTCCTTGAAATATTGCTCGTAATTTTTAAAAATTTATTATATTATTTTCTTTCATTTTATCTATTAAATTCTTAACAATACTTTTTTATCTGTTTTATACAGTCAAAATTTTCCATTTTTTGAAAAAAACTTTCTTACTAAAATCTGATTAATTTTAAGGAATTTTTAAGAAACATGAATTGATGGGATTAATGAAAGGATTGTTCAACGTTATTGTTTCTGATCTAATGCTTTTCTTTGGTAATTTTTGTTACGTGCTGATGTCTTACAAGTGTCACAGGAAAAAATGTCAAATATAAAAGTCACATAAACCTGTTGTCCATAAATATGCAAGTCACGTTTCCGAACATTCCATCTAGTTGTTAAAAGAGTTATTAAGAAAATGAATGGAGGACTTGTATTAATATACATTCACTTTTCTAGAAATGAAAAAAAAAACATGAATTCATTTATAAAAAATATTACTTTACTCGTAATGACATTTGAGTAAACTTTCTTTTTACATTTTTATTTTTTTAAGGATTTTTGAGCACAGAGGATAGTGCTTCCCCTGGTAACTATGGTCTTTGGGATCAACGATTAGCTTTACAGTGGATTAAAGAGAATATCCATGCATTCGGTGGAAATCCAGATCAAGTCACTATTGCTGGTTTATCTGCAGGAGCTGCCAGTGTTTCTTATCATTTAGTTTCGTCTGCATCAAAAGGTAAATTATTTAAAATCTTAAACATTTATTTTCAATTGAGCATTGACTGAAATTTAATATTCGCAGAAATAAGTTTTAGAAAAATGAATCAAGGTATTTTTTTTTTTACATATAATCGCATCTATTTATATTTACATTTTTATATTATTTTCTTTTCCTTTGGAGAAATGCTTTTTTTGGCTCAATATCTACAATCAAACATTTAGTTTTTAAAAGTTTACATTGATAAACAAGTGAATATAATTTTGTGCTAAAGTGTAAATTTAAGGGCAACCCATTATAATATAAAAAATTTAAAAATTATAATTAAAAAATTAGGAAAAAAATTCAAAAACATTGGATAATAAACACACACACACACACACACACACACAAACACACACACACCTATATTAATCAGAGCAGGATTATTACAGATACCTAACAGAAATACAGGATATATCAATATCATTCTCAGTGGCGTAATAACTTAGTAAAAGTCCACAGAAATCTGAGGCCGACTGTAGAAATGACTACTTTGTATTCCAGTATCTTAAAGATGTAATTATTCCTTCTAGGACTTTTCCATGGTGCTATTCTTATGAGTGGTTCTGCTTTATGTAGCTGGGCCTTTCAATCGGTGCCAAGAAGAGCAGCTCAAAGACTGGCTAAGGACGTTCAGTGTCCACAAACACCATCTCAAGATCTGATTGAATGTCTTCGACAGAAATCGCCTGAGGATATCCTAAAGCCTACTCCTTCTTACATTGTATGTTGAAATTTATTTATATTTATATTTTTTATTGTAAATTTGTTTCTTTATATTAAGTAAGCCATCCATATTGGAATCAGATTTAAATGCTTTTCTTTGAAAATTTTTGTCTCCTTCTCTGTGTAATTTATCACCAAGGACTCACCTGGAAAAAAAAATATCTAATAAAATATTAGATCTTCCCTAGGCCTCGAATATGAATACCAAATTTGAAAGTCATCCAACCAAGGGTTCAAAAGTTATTAGGTGAGGGAAGGAACATATACACACATACAAACTATTCTTTATGTTGGTGATAAAGAAAAATATGTTTTTCTTGTGATTTTCAGTTCACGAAACTAAAAGGAGAAATGAAAAGAGAATTATTTGTAAATGGGTGATAGGTTGTGATTACTCTTGAACTGAATTATTCTTTAAATTTCTTTAATTCTACAAAAACATTCATACTAAATTGGAAAAGAAAATCCATCATCTCTTCTGCCCAATCAACTAAAAATAAATAACAATCAAGAATTTGGAATTCTAATACAACAAATTAAAAAAAAATTAAAACATGATATGCGTTTAAAGAATAATATGCGTTCTCGTTTAAATAATATGCGTTCTCGTTTTAATATGCGTTCTCGTTTAAAGAAGTTTAATAATATTACTTTATTCATGAGGAATATGAATTACTCTTTGCTTATGTTATGCTTTTCTTATTTTCGTAGGATACGACTATCTTTCAGTTGCCTTTTCGTCCCAGCCTTGAATCACAAGATGGTCCTGACCTTTTGGATGATGTTCCTGTGAATCTACTTCGCTATGGTTCAATAAATCGAGTCCCGATAATAATTGGTGTCACAGATAGTGAAGGATTAGAATTTGCACTAAGTATGAAGGGTTTTAGTTAATTCCTTTTATTCTGAATACAAATGTGTATGTAAATTTTTAATTTACATACACATTTAATAAGAATCTTTACTTTAAAACTGTGATTATGAATCGTGATGTTCGCAGACAGGTTTTTAAATAAACCTAGAGATGCAAAATATATTAAAAATACAACAAATCCTAATTAAAGTGCAAAACATTCTAAGGAGTTTTCCTACTAAATAGAATAGGACAACTTGGCTCGACTAAGAATGGATAGTTAAAGCTTCGCTTTCTCCTCTAAAACTGCTTTACTGTTCTTGATCTTTATTTTTGCATAAAAGTAGTGTAGAAAACCTTAATGGCTTGTAATTAATGAATCAAAACCTGTTGTATTCTTGCGAAGTTGCTTCCGATAAAAGTGACTTCTAGATTATGAAAATGACTTGCAACTTGAAGTTTTGCTTTCTTCTCCAAAACTATATAATATAATTGAAATCTTTCAATTATATCATTTAATTATATCGTTTAATTGAAATCTTTCAATTATATCTTTTAATTGAAATCTTTCAGTTATATCGTTTTGATTTAAGTGTGTACTGTAATTGATTAGACTATTCATGAAAAACTAACAAAAAAACGAAGAAGATTTCAACTGATCTTTACTCAAATTTAGATTCCTTCAAAAATTAAACATTAGACAAATAGACAGTTCAATTCCACTGAAATTTCATTTTCTTATTCATTTATTTAGTATTTTAATTATCAAGCAAAAATTTAAAATAGTTTTAAAAAGGTAGCATTTGCAGCACATTTGCTTTATGAAGTGGTAAGTGTTAGGCCAAAAGAAATTAGTCGAAATTTCATAATTTTTGAGGAATAAATTTATAAAAGATGACGTCCAGTTGAATTTTTCAATAAAGTGCTTGATTTTAACAATGTATAATTGATCTCGGTGATTTTAATAGCAAGATAGTAGTACGATGTGAACTACTTTCTAGATTTGTAACAGTCAGAATTGATTGTATTCCTTCAGGATTTCACCTTCAATATTTATATATTCAAAATTTCTACATCAGAAAAAACAAAATTACATTATTCAGTAATATAATGATGTGACTGAAAACCAAAATTTGCTGACTTATTCACTAGAGGTCTCTCTCTTCTAGGAGTTGTATCATTGGCAAGGTATGCAAGCCATGAAGTGTGTAGGGGAGACCGGGGCAGAGCGGTCCACATTTTTTGTTGAATTTTTTTTTTTTTTTGTTAAGAGATTTTCCATTGCATTTATTTTTGTCAGAATTGGGAACTATTCAAGAATGTAAATACTTGATTTCATTTCATTATATTCATAAATAAAATTGGTATTAATTCGCAAAGCAAAAATGGTAGAGTGGTCCAACCTGCCCCGACCACGGGGCATGCTGGACCACCCCATGGGGCACGTTGGTCCGGGTAAGAATAACAACATTTAAAGTAAGATTTTTATTGAATATAAAATAATATGCCATTTAGGATATCATGAAATAAAGTTTAACTTAACATAGACTACCTAAGGTATTACATATTCAAGTGAAAATTTAAAATAATCATTATGCAGTTGAAAGTCATAAATGAATAATATCAAATAGGTTTACATTGAATTAATTAATCACTTTCACTAGAGAAATCTTCTTTGCAGTTGAGGCATTCGTAAAATAAACCCCGAATATCACTGGCTACGCAGGAACTATGGGCCCATCTCTTACACATCTCTTGCATACATTGAATCCACTCCTGGCATGGTTTGCTTTTTTTAGTTCTTCAAACAGGGGAGGCGCACAGCATCTTCATCATCTTCATCATCACTAATCATCTGTAATTGTTTCCTCTTTATCCCCTTTTCCTTTGCTTCTATTTGTTTATTTTTTGTTTATGTTGCTTTTAGAGACTGTTGGCCGAGTCATGTTTTTCGTTGCTACTCTTTCTTTTCTTTCTGTAGATTTTCGTTGCTCTTCTTGCAGAGCTTTTTATACTGGCGTATCCGTCAGTATTGCCGTTGATCTTTTTTTGTTCTCTGTTAAGATTATTAAGATTATATTGTTATTTATGCCATTTTTTAATGCTTTCTAATGTAACAAAGTGTGTATAGAATTTATATTTAATTTAGAGTTTCACTTACTGAAAATTGTGTTAGTTCATTTAGGGACGTAATTGTATGTGTTTTAGAATATGCTCCCTTTCCTGAAATGTTTATACTGATTGGGTGTACTTTTTGCCCGTGTGTTTCAGATTCATCAACTGATCTGATTTTTCCCGCCAGAGTGTACTTAACTTTTCTCTTTTTGTTCCCATAGGAAAACGAAACAGATAAAACCACGTGATCACTCAATCAACGCATAACTGTTTTTTCGAAGTTTTTCTTTTTCTTTCGCACAAATTGTTTTCTAAATAAGCTCAAACCATTAAAATAATATTTAACCATGAAATATCACAATAATAATATACAAGACTTTACCAAATACAAAAATTCAGATGCATAATTACAACAATACAATTATTAAAAATCAAAATATATTCCCTCAGAGACCAAGATTTTAATCGTGTCATGTTGCCAATTCCACAACGTGACAGTTTGCATAGTTTTTAATTAGAATTTAATAACAGTTAAATGTGTAAATTCGCTATTTTTCGAAGATTAAGATGCCTTCGCACGAAGTCCTCCCCTATTATGGTACTTGCTGAGAGGAATTACTAAAGGGGTAATATCCTTTAATAATATAGGCTACATATAATATATAATAGCCTACATAAAATAATATATAAAAAAAATATAATATGTAATAATATAATACAATATGGTATAATAGGCCTAATAAATATATAACATAGAAAAAAAATATAATGTATAGTGCCAAAATATTTTATTGTAAAAACAGCGGGGCAGAGTGGACCACTGGTCCAATGTGCCCCGTGTCGTTCCGTCCACTCTGTCCCATCGCCATTTTGGCGTTTCCTTCAGTTGTAACTATCGACTACTTTAAGTATTCAATTCATACTATAGCTTAAAATGATCTTTAGATTGCCGCCTTTAATATGCATATTACGGTTGTGTTATTCAATACATCGCTGAACGGCAATATTAAAGTAAAAACAACACTAAACATTTACTTACCTGAACAAAAACAAAAAATCGATCACCTCATTCTCACCAATAAACCGAATTCACTGACGCTTTTGTGGTAGCAGCGCCACAATGGCACCAACCTTCTATCCGATTTTTGGCACATTCTAACGTCAACACGAATTACTAAAGTCAACGATCCACTCTACCCCTAGGTCCACTTGGCCCCGGTCTCCCCTGCTATTAAAACAGCGATTCGCTTGGAAAACTGGTCTCTTTTTTGAAATGTGGGAAGTTACTGATTTTTGAAGGCAAAAAAACAAAACAAACTAAATTTCTGTTTAGTTCAGACGAGTGCGAACCTCCTCCATGACCACAGAGCGAAAACGCGACATTCTGCAATCCGTACACTGGGAAACATTGAAGCATATTTGTCAGGACGTACAATGAAGAATTCAAAGCAGTTACTTCACGATGGACGAAACTGTACTACGGAGCGTTTGATAAGTCTGGACCAACTTCTTTTGAACAAAATACATATGCCTGAACAATCAACGTACTATTTTTCAAATGTGACATATGTTCAGAAATAAATCTTAACTTCAAATTAGGAAGAATATAATCTATTTTTCTGATTCACCGCCGTACTTTATCCTTAGAAGAGAAACATTATATTAATCCAGCGATTTAAAAGGTATTAGAGACATATAAACACATAGATTTACGGATTTGATCAATAAATTTAGAGTAGTCTAAAAAATATAAAATTGATTAGAGATCAGAGTGCTTGAATGGACTTACACATGTTGTTTTAAATTCAAATTTTTTTACAGCTCATTTACGAAATATGACATCTTTAAACGAAGAAGAATTGAAGAAGTATCTGACGAATATTTTTGCGAAATCTGGGGGAATTGATGAAAAGGATGTTCCCAAGGCCCTTGAACTGTATGGTAACCTAACAGATACCAGTGATCCAGCCTTTCTATCAATTTTAATAGAAGTAAGTCTCCAATAACTTTATTGCAAATAGTTAGCTTTAATAGAGAAGTTTAATCTGCGTAAAATAAAACATGAAAAAGATAAATTTTAAGAATGCATTTTTGTAATTCACGCCTTCAGTATCATTCAAGGGAATCTCGGATAGTTGTTTAATTCTTGTTAGGACTCATTCGTCGAATTTGCCTACTGATGTCGTGAAAGGAAATGGATCTTGCTCCTTTTCCCGAGAGTGAAACTCACAAAAACAAATAAGAAAAATATTCATTGCATTTTAACGCCTTCCGAGTAGCATGATGAGTCCCGTCGCAGGTTCCTGCTGATAACTCAAGACGTGAATGAAAAAATTTGCATTCTTAATACCGTTTTCTTTCATCTTCCGTTTGACTTTGCTAAAAATGTTGTGCTGTGTTAAGTAATCTTCAGAGGTAATTGCTAAATACATCTACAACTACTGCATTCTTGTGTCATGTAATAACAATGCCTCCCTCTATCATTAGCTTCCTCTGAGACTAATATCTTCAGCAATTACAGGAAAAAAAATCGCAGACACTAAAAAGCATGTGTTTACAAAATAACTTTTATTGTGTAGAGAGATGTGATAAAACAAATAAAAAATAAATACATCAAGAAACTAAATATACACCTAGATGTTCCTCACAGAGCATCAGTGCTGGCAGATATATTTTTAGGATCGTGCATTTATTTGAAGTTGATCTTAAATGAGCTTAGGACAAAATTTTAAGAAATTTAAAATTTAAATAAGATTTAAATTTAAAATTTACGAAATTTACGCAAGGCATTTTGGATGTTAGTTTGAAAAATGGGAGAAGGGAAGATTAAAATAAATGTAGCATTTCTTTTTTTTTAATTTGGACAATAAATGAGGTCCCTACCAAATTTATGCTAATCCGTCCAATCGTTTTAACATGATTCTGTACAGACAGACAAAAAAAAAGAAAAAAACATATTCATGTATAAAATTAAGACTTCCAAGTCAATAAATAAATAAGTCAATAAATAAATAAATAAATAAATAAATAAATAAATAAATAAATAAATAAAAAGCAGATTTATGGTTTTTAGAGCTAATAGTTTTTGAGTTGTTTTCCGGACACTCAGGTTTCGAGTTGAAAATTGGTTTTAAGACTTTGTTCTCTTCATTCTGTATTCCTTTACTACAGTATCTAAGTTTTAAGATGATCCATTCATAGATTCAAAAGCTAAGTGCTACTGTATAATGACTCCGTGGTGCAGCGTAGCACTGGTGTACAACTTAGTAGATGACGTCGAGATGATTATCAGTTGATCGTGGATGTTGTTGCGATCAATCACTGCCATGTGGTAAAGGTGTTTGTTTAGGGTAGAGGTGTCAGTCGTTCTATTTTGTGACCCAGTCTCGTCTCTACAATGATGCCACGTTCACATGAATGTACTGGCGTTTCTTCCTGTTCGAGTGGCAATTCAAGGTAAGAAAATTCAGCTTCTCTCATCGCAACAATCCTTCCTTGCTCAAAATCCATCACGTGTTCGTAATGGATCTTCTTCGGTGTCGTAACATAGTGAGACACAAAATACTCAAGGTCACTTTTCACTGATTGAAACATCTCGTTTGAGCTCCTATTTATTCCCAAGACCGGAAATTTCAAAGGGCGCTACTCCGAAACCAGGTGCGCATTTTGATTGACCTTATAATTATTTGTATGCCCAAAGTTAGGAGATATATATACCCTGAAACTTTCAAGGTAATACCATCAAGGTGTTGATATTTTCACAAATAGTTACGTTAAAAGTTAATTGTGGAACGACTCAAAGAAGTTCATGAAAATAGTTCCTACAAAATTGTATCAAAAACTAAATTTCAATTACTCTTCGAGGCTGTTCTTCACAAAAACGAAGGGCACCACAATCTGGCATTGAACTGACACTAAGTCAATATTATGAATTCTTAAAATTTTTCATGAAAATGTCACAGTAATTACATAAATTGATCAAAAATACTCAAAATCATAAATTGATTGAATATAATTAAGAAATGTTATTATCACCAGTTCTGCAACAATGCAAAAGTGTATCTATGGAAAGAGATAACAACTAATGGAAGTAAAACTTTTCGGTCAAGCAATAATATTCCTCTCCTTATTCGTAGGCTTCATCGGATGCTACCTTTGCTGCTGGTGTGGAACAAACACTGCTTTATTTGATGCAGAATAACGTTCCTGTTTATGCTTATATAAATGAACATCAAATGAAGAATACCTATGTGAAATCGCACTTTAAGGAAAACGTCACAGGTAAATGGTTGTTCAGATCTTATTTTGTTTCAGACTTTTCGATCGAAAACCTTTTTAGATCATTTCTTTATCTATCAATCTCTTGTAATGTTTTTCTAAAGTCGATTTAATTACCCTGTAGTTGAAGAAGAAACGTTTATTTACTATATTTTGTTAAAAAAAAAAGGCTATTTTAGAAGAATGATTTCCAAATAATTTTCATTCTCCTTAAAATCAAATTAAAAATCTTTACAATTTATTTGAGGTGAAATAAATATTTTTAAGAAAATAGTGTTTTTAAGAAAACACTAACTAATCGTAGGAAATATGTTAGAAGAAATATAAAACAAAAAAGGGTAAATTCGATGAATAAGTTGTAGGTTTCTAATTGAAATTTAAGTAAATGAGAAATTCACATTACAATAAAGAGACCAAAGAATAGTGCATTTAAGGGTACATGAGCTGAATTCCAAGTCTTATGACTTCACTTAAATATTTTTCTTCTGTTTGCATCACTTCAATCACTTAAAAAAAGTAGACTATTTTCTTGTAGTTTATTGATGGTTCAATTTAAAACATAGGCTAATTCATTTAGATCTCTATTCCTCTCACATCTCAAAATTATTCTCGAAAATAAAATTACTCTGAAAAGTTACTCACGCTAAAACCCTTAAACGGTTATCTTTTAAAGTTTAGTAGGATGCTTATTTATTGTTCAATTTAAAATAGGGAGACAATTATTTAGTTCTCCAGCGTCTCCCCCCCCCTCGTATCTAATTTTTGATAATTCACCCCAATTGCTGCTTTCTCAGTACCCAGTAAGCATTAGCCGTGCTGGCGTGGTCGTGCGGTCTCGGCGGCGGCCAGCCGTGGCGTCCAGTGCGCCAGTTCCTGGGTTCGAATCCCGGCAAGGGCATGGCTGTTTCAATTTCCTTTCCTGTGTTGTCCAGCTTCTTCTTCACTTTCTCTCTGGTCGGACGTCATTCCTTAATGGCGTCCTGGGGGAAGGCAACGGGAAACCACCCCCAGTATCTGTTCCCTAGTATATCTACGGCTTCTCCTAGGGGTTCTCCCTTCGGGGGTCACTAGGTTCCGTAGACAGCGTAACTTCGTATATACGAAGATCGCACATCATGATGATGATCAGTAAGCATTAGATAATTACAGTGCTCACGCC